>SZWC01015051.1:2358-12434 GCA_023375785.1 Penium margaritaceum
GTGGTGCCATGTGGTGCCATGTGGTGCCATGTGGTGCCATGTGGTGCCATGTGGTGCCATGTGGTGCCATGTGGTGCCATGTGGTGCCATGTGGTGCCATGTGGTGTCGTGTGATTTGGGGTGATTTGGTGCGGTGCGGTGCGGTGCGGTGCAGTGCCAGGCACCGCATGGCATGGCATGGCATGGTAGGGTGGGAATATTGTCGATATCCATACTTGGATATCGACATCGATGTTGATATTTTAACATTCGATATTTTTTTGACTGAAGGTCGATATCGATATCAATTTTTCGATATTGACCTCGATATATTGGGTCCCGTGGGTGGAAAGGGGGGGTGTGAGAGGGAGGGTCCGGGGGGCCCCCCTGTTGAGGGTCGATATCGATATCGTATCGATATCGACCCTCGATATCGATATCGATATCGATATCGACATCGATATCGAGGGTCGATATCGATATAAATATTGACTCGATACAAAACTTATGAACCCTATGGCATGGAATGCGATAGGGTGCAGTGTGCCGCGGTGCGATGCGGTGTGTCGTCGTGATGCTGTGTATTGCAGAGCAATGGGGTGCAGTGCGACACGAAGCAACGCTGTGCAGTGTTTTGCGGTGCAAGACGACACGATGTGAAATGACAAAGTGCGATGCAATGCAACGTGATGCCATGCAACGCCACGTGCGGACCCTGAAGACCGAGCTTGGCTCTCCACCACGTCGAACCATGCCACATAGTCCAGCACGTCGAACCATGCCACATAGTGCAGCACGTCGAACCATGCCACATAGTGCAGCACGTCGAACCATGCCACATAGTGCAGCACGTCGAACCATGCCACATAGTGTAGCGAGGGGAGAGTGAAGCGGCCAGGTTTGCCGTCCGACAGCACTGCATCAACAGCACTGAACCATGAGCACGACACCGACGCTCAATGCGTGAAGAGACGCAGGAGCACAGAGAGGGCGATGTGCGCTGAAGCACGACGGACCACATCACACAGCGCACGAGCATGAGCTCGAACAAGGTCTGCGGCATTGACAACCCATGTGGGAATGACGATGGGTACGGCGTGCAGTAGTGTGCACGTTACACCTCCTCCCTCTGGAGGAGCTGTAACGTGAGTGTGAGGCAGTGCAGGCAGTTGTGTGTGAGGTGGTGCAGTTGTGTGTGAGGTGGTGCAGTTGTGTGTGAGGTGGTGCAGTTGTGTGTGAGGTGGTGCAGTTGTGTGTGAGGTGGTGCAGTTGTGTGTGAGGTGGTGCAGTTGTGTGTGAGGTGGTGCAGTTGTGTGTGAGGTGGTGCAGTTGTGTGTGAGGTGGTGCAGTTGTGTGTGAGGTGGTGCAGTTGTGTGTGAGGTGTTGCAGTTGTGTGTGAGGTGGTGCAGTTGTGTGTGAGGTGGTGCAGTTGTGTGTGAGGAGGTGCAGTTGTGTGTGAGGTGGTGTAGTTGTGTGCGAGGAGGTGCAGTTGTGTGCAACGGCACATCAACCCTAGAGCAGTCACAGCAGGCAGTGCTAATCTCACGCAACACCCTCAAGCCCTGCCATGGCATCAGGAATGCAGCCAAGGCATCGTCAACACAGGCAAGGCACCAGTAACACAGGCAGTCCATCAGCAGCAATGTCACAATCCATCAAAAGAAATGGCACGCACGCACGCACGCACGCACGCACGCACGCACGCACATTGCACATTCCGCTCCAGTTCTTGAACGTGTGTGCGAGTGCATCTTCCCCCCCAACCCCTCCCCCGCCCCCACCCCCAACTCACCCCATCTCCTACCCCACCACCTCCCCCACCCCTAACCCTATCCCCTCCCCCACCCCGCCGGGTGGGGCCGATGCCCCTCTCCTCGCCTTCCCCCTCCCCCTCCCCCCCCCAGCTCCCTCACCCCCCANCGGCGGCGTCCTCGCCACCATCAATGCCGCCCTGAGGCATCTGCCACGCGCCTGGCCTGTCCAGCCGACTGGCCACAAACACCTGCCCCCGCGCGTTCACCAGGCACACGCCCACGTTGGCCCTGTAGCCCTCCGGGGCGGGGGGGCCGGACAGGGGCGCGGTGGCGGACGGGGAGGCGGAGGAGACGGCGGCGGACATGGCGAGTCCGCGCGTGTTAGCGGAGGAGGCGGGGGCGGGGTGGGCGGTGAGGAGGACGAGTCGGGACGAGCGGGGCAGGGGCGCGTGAGGAGCACCTATGGCGGGGGCAGAACAGCTCGAAGAGCCCGCAGTTCGAGGAGCAGCGTGGAATGTGCTGACGTGGTGCTTGAGGCTGAAAGGGAATGCGCCAGATTTAGCTTTGGCTTTGGCTGGGTTTGCTGCTGTGGTTCCCCACAGATAGTGAATGTGGGCGGGGGCAGTGGTGGCGATAGTGGCGCCCGTAGCTACCGGTGCTGCTATTGCTGGTGCTGCTTGTGACATAGGTGTGCACGATGGCGTTGTTGTTGCTGCTGCTGCTGCTGCCGCTGCTGCTGACGCTGCTGCTGCAGCTGCTGCCGCTGCTGCTGCTGGTTTTGTGGGTCTGTGAGCCGATGCTGCCGAGGTCGAGACAGCGGAGAGGATCACCGTCCGCTGCTTCGCGGCAACTACCTTCGAGACCGACACAGAAGGTGCACTTGCGGTCGGTGTGGCGGACGCTGCTACTGCTACTGCTGCTGCTGCTGCTGCTGCTGCTGTTGTGACGCGGGCGGCGGCCATAGGCACCACCTTGCAGAGGCGCGCCGCAGCCGTCTCTAACAGGCACAGCCGCAGCCTGCCGCGTCGCTGGCCTGTCTGTCGAAGTAAAATTTCGGAGAGAGACTTGAAGATGGTCGATGTTTGCCTGGTCAACAGAGTTTTTAGCATACATCGCGCTTAGAGAAGATCTCAGGGGGCGTAAGCACCATATACCCCTGTTTCCGGATGAAAGGCCTCATTCCCCCCCCACCTCGAAACAGTGTATGTCATTCAACCATAAATACAAAAATCCAAGACCTATTCGCCCCATTCTTAACAAACGTGGATTTCAGTTTAAATAAAATAACAATGTATGCATCTGGTTTCTCAAAAGGTAGCATGTGTGTTACGCCTCGATCTGAACATGGCTGGTTCACAGGGATGACATGCGGAGCAGAGGACGATTCAAGGAATTGGGAAGATTGCATAATTTTTATTTAGTATGAATTTTACTCCGATGACAAGCGTCGGACGTGTCGAGCGTATCTACACTACAACACACAGGAAGCGCCACGTGGATCGAGCGAGTGTCTTTGGCTTCTGGGCAGCTGGACGGGATGGCTTGAAGGTCAGAGACCCTCCAGCACTACGATTTTGGCCAATTCTATCAAGGATTCCGTCCAATCCGCTGCATTGGTATCAAAGCGCCGAGATGCGAGTATGACGTGCAAGGCTCACTCCACGCCGAAGGGAGTGTAGCGCGCAGCCGGCGCCGAGTTGATGGAGTGTGGGCCCTTGGCCTATGGGCGGTTGGACTGGATGGCTTGAGGGTCTAGTTGGGTTCCCAATAATTCTTGAGCTTGCTGACGTGGAAATCAGGGTGGATTGCCATGCACTCAGATAGGCAAAACCCAACAAAAATCAGGGTTTGCATTCGCAGTCGTTGTAGTCGTCAAGGACCACCGAACACTGCCGGCGAAAGCAGAGTCCGAGGTACTACTTGAGGCCGTACAAGGACTTGCACAAGCGCCAGACCTTGTCACCGTCCTCAAAGCCAGGTGGCTGAGCCACGTAAATCTCCTCATCCAGAGAGCCATGGAAGAATGCATTGTTCACATCCATCTAGTGCAGGTCCAAGTCATGCTGAGCCACTACACCGAACAGAGCTCGAGCTGAGGTCATGCGGCCGGCAGGGGCAAAGGTGTCAGTGTAATCGATGCCCTCAATCTGAGAGTACTCCTTGACGACCAAACGAGCATTGTGGCGTTTCAGTGAGCCATCTCGCTTCACCTTCTTGCGAAAGACCCACTTAACCTCAATAGCCTTCCTCCCAGGGGGAAGGTCGACTAGCTCGTAAACTCCGTGCTCTCGGATGGCACGAAGCTCATCTTGGCAAGCAACACGCCAAGCGTCAGCATCCTGTGACGAGAGAGCTTCCCTCTGTGTGCCCGGGTCAGGCGCCATAGAGGGAGAGCTCTGCGTGGCAAGAGTGCACGCCTCAGTGCTAGGTCAGACGACCAAAAGATCGGCTGCTGCATCACAAGTGATATGAAACTTGCGAGTGATGAGGTCGTGCCCTACGGGACACGTAGGATGTACCTTTGCGTGCTCAGTGCGGACACTCAGGCCTAGGGCCTTTGTGCCGGGATCACCACTTGCGATGTTGCGAGCGGAGTGCCTGGGTGCGGGACCAGACACTTGCTGAGCTCCGGAGTCCAATGGTCGAAGACAACCGCCAGGCTCACGGGAGTAACCCGGGCTTAAGGGGCGCACCTCAGGCTCAGGAACGGGCACACTCGCAGCTGGGGAGGGCTGAGGCAAGGGAGCTGGTGATGCTCTGTGAGGAGATGCAGGCGTGGGAGACACGGAGCTCAATGTGATAGAAGGAGCAGGTGAGGTAGGTCCACACACAGAGACAGGAGTGCCAGCGCACATAGGTACGGTCACAGGAGTATGCACATATATAGGATCATGGGTGCTTGTGGGGCGTGAAGGGTCAGGAGTAGAAGCCAGCGGTGCTAGAAAGATCTCTGGACCGACAGCGATGATCGCTGGGTCATCAAGCGCCAGAGAAGTGGAGGGAGCTCGAACGGACACATCAGCTTGGCGATCGGTGCTCGTAGGCGTAGTCTGCCCCATCCGTCGAGAAACCTCACACATGGGAACGTGTGTGACGGACAGCGACGTGATCGAAGTCAGAGTACGGTAGGTGAGGGAATCAAAGAAGAGCGTGTCGCGTGACTCAACAATGCGACGACGAGTAGGGTCACAAAAATTCCATGCCTTTGACCGCGCAGAGATACCAACGAAGGCACACAAGCGACCCCGCAGTGAGACCTTGGATCCCTGTTGGTCCTCAGTGTACCACACAGAAGCCAAGGATCCCCAGACGCAAACGAGGCGCAAGTCAGCACAGTGGCCAAACCAGAGCTCATACGGTGTGATGTGGTCCGGAAGAGGACCGTACGAGAGGCGGTTCCAGGCCCAAGTCATGCAGGCAAACCCATCAAAAGCGAAGGACTCCGAAACACCGCACTCAGACCGCATAGCACGAACCGCATCGTCCATGGTGCGGTTCCAGCGCTCAGAAACACCATTTTGCAGAGGAGTAGCAGGAGTGGAGACCTGGTGAAAAATCCCGTGCTCGGCGAAGAAGCTGTCCACCTTGCCAAGGAACTCACCGCCGCGATCCGAGCGGAAGGTGTGCAGCGTGTGGCGAGATTGACGCTCAGCCTTCACTAGCCACAGGCGAACAACGAGAGTGGTGTCACTCTCCTGGCGCAGGCTATAGACCCACCGCATCCGGGTGAAGTCATCAGTCAGGGTCAGGACGTATCGGCCCTGATCGGACATAGACGCGACGGGTAGGGGACCAAGAAGGTCTGAATGAACTAATTCGAGAGGGCGAAGTGCGCGTGAATGGAAGTCAGGGTAGGTGCAACGATGCATCTTACCCTGAGCGCAGAAGAGGCAGTCGGTCTTCGGTGGCTTCTCGAAAGAAGCCGCGTCAAGACCGAGGGCGGGCTTTGTCCGAATGAGCTTCGACACTGTGTCGGAGCCTACATGACACAGGCGGCGATGAAGCAATCGCTGGTGCTCAGAAGACAGAACAATATTGACAAAAACACGAGCGGAAGGGGAGGGGGAGCAAGGAGCACAAGTCCGAGAGACACCATACAGGTCATCCACAACAGTGGCACGAAGGACAACGCTACGAGTGTCATTAGCAGTCACAGTCGCAGACTCCACAGAGAGTCCCATCAGTGTGCAAGCACGTACAGAAAAAAAACTGAGCTTAAGGTCAGGCACAAACAGCACCTCGGAAAGATACAGGGGGCCAAACGGACCATCGAAACAGACGACCCCAACACCCTGGACTGGCAAGGACTGACGAGAGCCTCTGCAGACAGAACGAACAGACCCAACAGGGTCTAGATCAACGCAATCACTGCAACGACAGGTCATGTGATGAGTGACACCGGAGTCGATGATCCAAGTGCCACCGGGACCACGACTAGAGGACGTCACTGTACAACAGGCAACGGAACACTCGGCCTCGGACGGATGCTGGGGAGCAGGTGGGGAGGAACGACGGAGGGCACAAAGGTGAGACTCATGAATCCAATCCGTACAGTCAGGCCCATCGTCATCACATGCCGACCGTGCCCCCCCACACGAGTCATCCCGAGCCACAAGAACAAACGAGCAGACAGTCTATGAACCACCCAGCTGTGCCAACACACTCACACCTCCCTGAAAGTGAAGCGCGAGAAGGTGTCCGAGCTCGGCGATGGTGCGGTCACGTGGGTCCAGGTCGCCGCTGGTCGCTAGTGGTGAAGCGGGAACTGCTGCGATCATGGTCGCAGCGCGCCCGGAGGATGTGATGCTCAATGTAGACCGTAGTGCGTGCGTAGCCTGGAGCCCCCCGCGAGTAATTCGTGCCCAGTCGAGCGGCTGCTGGCACTCGGTGTAGCGATGGGCGCCTCAAGAGTTGTAGTAGTGGGTGGACCGTCCACTGCTACTGACCGATGACGACTGCTGTTGCGGCTGCTGCTAGCCCGAGCCGCGCCTCCGTCGCCCCTTCTTCCCCTATGCTGCTGCCGCGACACCCGGTGTCTTAGTCGGTGTAATCAGGGTGGAAGGGGAGGAGGAGGACGAGACAGAGAATGGAGAAGGAGTTTGCACGAGGGGCATCGGTGGTGATGCAACAATTGCTGCAGCAATGGAGGTCTCCTGATGAGCCACGGCTGCCTCACGAGCGGAAATCACCTAGAGGAAGAGCTGGTGGGCCCAGGGGAGAAGCTGCAGTGAGGCTAAAAAAGGCTTGAGCACGGCATCCTTGTACCGCGTGAAGATGTCTGTGTGCTCAAGGTGAACCCCAAGCATGATCGTGCGGAGCGCCCATTGCTGTGTACCTCCTGAGGTCCCAAGGCGCGTGTAAATGCGCATGGCGTGTCGCCAGTAGTCAGTTGCAGGCTCGTCAGGCCCCTGGTGAAGAGAGTGAAAGGCACGGTTGTGCGTGGCGCGGGTGGCGTGCGTCTCTGCAGCAAGCAGGGATAATGCTAGGTCCCAACCCCCGCGTGGATCAGCGCCGGTGCCTGTGCCTGCCTCGCCAAGGAACGAGCGGAAGGTGACGACGGTCCCGCACGGCATGGCGTAGAGAAGTCTGCGCATCGTCCTATCGCTGTCAGCACCTGAACCCGGTCCGTAGTCTGATACAAATTATGGTAGTAGGGCCACACACCCTCTGAAGTGCCCCAGACCTAAAAGAGGGTCTCCCAGCAGTCAAAGCTGTCGTCGCTGAGATACCGTGTGGGCAGTGTCTCGAAGTCCTTGGGTTGCCGCTTCGTAGGGAGAGCAATCACAGGCTGGGAAGGTCGAGGGATGGGAAAGACGCCGGGAAGAGGGAAGTCACTGGGGTGGAGGTCAGGCGACGACCGTAACTCCGGAAAGCGGGATGTGTGTGGGGGCCGAGAGCTCGTCCGAAGCTTGCGGATACGCTCCTGAAGCACACGAATCTCGCGCTCGGGGCAGTTGCCCTCCATGCCTGGCATGTCTGGATCCTCGTCCCAAGGATCAAGAGGTGGTGGATTGGCTCCAGCTCCTGTCTCCAGTGTTGGAGCTGACTACTGTGTAGAGGGTGCGACCTCGGCTGCTCCCTCAGAAGTCTGTCGTGGAGTTGTGGAATATCCTCGAAGAAGCTCGGTGAGTGTACGGATGGCGTCAGTCTGCTCCTGCTACAGGCGACGCATCTCGTCCTGCTGGCTCCGCAGGTCCTCAATGGCTTCCGAACGTGGGCTCATGACCCCTGAGGAGGAAGAAGAGGGATCTAGTACCCTTTATCCCTTACCATCGGACGGAGCCATGGTGCCGCTCATTATGGGCTGGGATGTCAACATGGTCGAATTGCAGAAACGCGAGGGTTTCTCGAGGAGTTGAAACGCTGGCAACTTTTGACCCTCCGACCAAAGAATTCACTAAGTGCTGACATCAGCAGGAAGTTGCTGATGTCAGCAAGACCTGATGATGTGAGCAATAAAAAATGCTGGCATCAGCTCGCCTTCCTTTGCTTTTTTTATCAACCTTCGTGATTGCTGCGCAAGCAGGCGGCCGCTCCACAGCAATCGCGCGGAAGCTGAGCGGAAGCTGCCGCGCAGCTTCTGCTCAGTTGCTGCTGCTGCTGTGGCGTCAGGTGCAGCAGCAGCCGTGTTGCTGCGTGCGGAGCAGCCGCCTGGCGGCTGTGTGTACAGCCGTGGCAGCAGCTACGCACTGCTGCTGCTGCTCTGCGCTGCGGCTGCTGCACGCTGCTGCCGCTGCTGCGCGCTGCTGCCGCTGCTGCGCGCTGCTGCCGCTGCTGCTGGTGCTGCTGCGCTGCTGCTGCCGCCGCTACTACTGCCACTACTGCCGCGCTGTTGCTCTGCTGCTGCCACGACTACTGCTGCCGCTGCTGTTGCGCTGCTGCTGTGTTGCTGCTACTACTGTGCTGCTGACGCCGCGCGCTGCTGCTGCCGCTGTGCGGTACTGTTGCCACCGCGCGCTACAACCGCCACTGGTGCCGTCTTACTGTAGCTGCTGCTCAGTGCTGCAGCTGTTGCGTGTGCCAATGTCTGCAGCTGCTGGCGACTGTAGTCTACTGCAGCTGTCTGCTGTTGCCGCTAGCAGCTGCAGCTGATGCAATCAGACGTAGTGATGGTGAGCGACATCGATGACATTCCGCTGTCGTCGTCGATAGGTCCTTGTGGATCTGCTGCAGCGGTGACTCTCACTGCTGCTGCTCTGCTGCGTCTCTGCTGCGCAGCTTGGTGAGAACTATCTCACCGCTCTAATACCATGAGAAGATGCGTGGAAGCTTCCTAGCGACACAGCCGCTGACTAGGCGTCAGTGCCTGGTCAGACGGTGAGGATAGTCACAAGTCGTGCACACAACGGCAAGTGTCTGTCAAGGAGACACAAGACAAAGTGTCAAAATGCTTCAATAGCATTTGCAGAGAGAAATGACAAATGACAGGTCCATGGCATAAGTACCTGCCGCGGCGCACGGCGGGTGTCGCACGTGGCAGTGCAAGATCTGTCCTGAAACCTGCCCAAAACCACTGTTTTGGCCGTAACTCTGCGCAGACATATCAGAACACTACGCCGTCTGAACCTAGACGTGCAAGACCAAAAACCGGACGCCACGATGTGCATGCATCCAGCATCAAACGGTGGACACACAATGCAAAAACATGCAAATCGGGCCCACGGCCCGTCCACCAATAAACTCCTAAGTGCTGCAAAAAAACTACAAAAGGTTCGGGGTGGCATCCAGAGCTCTGGAACAGTCGTCAGTCAGCTCTAGAATGGTAGTCCGCCACCAGATGACGCACCGGTGCCTCCAGGGTCTGCATGAGGGATCTGCACGAGTATGGACACGGCCGAGTGGTCACAGTAAACTGTATAGGTTGACAGGAACGTCACAAATCACAACATTATCCACATAGCTTGATGGTTGCCGAGTTGAGTAGGACTTGATTGCTAGTGTTAAATCTTTCGTCGTTGCGAGGTCGGTTGGCTGCTTGCTTAACCGCTGGTTGCATCTTAGCAAGGGTTTCCTTATCTATTGTCATCTCTCTCTGCATGCTACGCTATTGAAGCTTATGAGACTATACACGTCTCCCTAGCCCAACCATTGCTGTTTTTTATTCTTGCTTGCTTGTTAGGGTGTTAGATGAGTGATTAGTATTGCCATATCAGTGGCAATAAGGCTAGGAAGCTATGTAGCGCTTTCTTAGACCACATGACGACGCTCCTTCGCAACTTGGTTCTGCATCAAGAATCTGCACAAGAACGGACACGACTGAGTGGTCACATTAAGCTGTACGAATAAACGGGGATGGCTCACATTAGGACATGAGAAGGAGGGGGAGAAGGAGGGGGAGGGGGA
>SZWC01015051.1:13904-24460 GCA_023375785.1 Penium margaritaceum
GAGGGGGAGGGGCAGGGGGAGGGGGAGGGGCAAGGCGAGGGGCAAGGAAAGGATGTGTGACATTCATGTCGCCCTGTAAAGTTTTTTGTGACCACTCGGCCGTGTCCATACTCCTGACGATCCCTGATGCAGACCCTTGTGGTACAGGTGCGTCATGTGGTGGAGGACTACCAGCTTGGAGCTGACCGACGACTGTTCCAGAGCTCTGGACGCTACCCGGGACCTCCTCAGTTTTTCTGCAGCACGTAGGAGTTTATCGGTGGACTGGCCATGGGCTCGATTTGCATGGTTATGCATTGTCTGTCCACCATTTGATGCAAGATGCATGCATGTGACCAGTCGTAGCATCCGGCTTGTGATCCTACATGTCTAGGTTTAGACGGCGTAGCGTTCTGACATGTCTGCGCAGAGTTACGGCCAAAACAGTGATTTTGGGCCGGTTTTAGGACAGATCTTGCACTGCTGCGTGTGACACCCGCCGTGCGCCGCGGCAGGTGCTTATGCCATGGACCTGTCATTTTTCATTACTCTGTGCAAATGCTATTGAAGCATTCTGACACTGTGCCTTGTGTCTCCTAGCCAGACCCTTGCCGTTGTGTGCACGACTTGTGACTGTCGTCACCGTCCGACCAGGCACTGACGCCTAGTCGGCGGGTGTGTCGCTAGGAAGCTTCCACGCATCTTCTCATGGTATCAGAGCGGCGGGACATCTCTCGTCAAGCTACGCAGCAGAGATGCAGCTGAGTAGCAGCAGTGAGCATAACTGCTGTTGCCGATCCACAAGGACCTGCCGACAACACCAATTGCAAGCGACGTCACCCATGTGAGGGTGCATCAGCAGTAGCCGCGAGCAACAACACGTGACATCTGCGTCAGGCGGCAGCCGCTAGCAGCTGCTAGCATTGGCACCAGTAGCGGCGGCAACAGGCCACACCCGCAGCAGGCGGCCGCTTGCAGCAGTAGCAGCAGCCCGCGGCAGAAGCAACGCACAATAGCAGTAGCTCGCAGTAGGAGTAGCGCGCAGCATCGCTGCGCAGCGACGGTGGCGACGGCGGGCAGTTTCAGAGTGCAGCAGTAGTAGCATTGAGCAGTAGTAGTAGGAGAATACTACAGCAGCAGCAGCAGCAGCAGCGCAACAGAGAAGCGGCGAAGCAGCAGCCCGCGGCGGCAGCAGCACGCAGCAGGCGCAATGCGTAGCGGCTACCGCTGCAGCGTGCAACTGCTGCCATAGCTGCGCAAGCAGCTGCGTGGCTGCTGCTGCTGGTGCCAACACAACAGCAGCTGCAGCCAAGCGAAAGCTGCTACGGAGCTTTCGTGCAACTTTCGCGCGTCTACTGCAGAGCAGTCGCCCATTGCGCAACGGGGGAACAAACAAAAAAAAAGGAAAGGGGGGAAATGAGGAGAGCTGCCATCAGCATATCTCTTGCTGATGTCATCAGGTCATGCTGATGTCAGCAAACACATGGTGGCGTCAGCACTTTTACTATGTCAAGTTTTTGGTCGAAGAGTTAAAAGTTGCCATTGTTTCAACTGCTCGAGAAACGCTGACATTTTTGCAATCCGACCAAGTTGAGCTTTTGGCCCATAATGAGCAGTGACATGGCTCCGTCCGGTGGTAAGGGAAAGAGGATAGTAGATCCCTCTTCTTCCTCCTCAGGGGTCATGAGCCCATGCTCGCAAGCTATTGAGAACCTGCAGAGCTAGCAGGACGAGATGCGTCACCTACAACGGGAGCAGAGTAACGCAATCTGTACACTCACTGAGCTTCTTCGGTGTCAGTCCACGGCCCCTCGGTAGACCTCTAAGAGAGCTGCCAGTGTCGCACCCTATACACAGAAGTCAGCTCCAGCACCGGAGACAGGGGCTGGATGCGATCCGCCACCTCTCGATCCTTGGGATGAGGATCCAAATATGCCTTGGTATGGAGGGCGACTCCCCTGAGCGTGAGATTCGTGTACTTCTAAAGCATCTCCGCAAGCTCCAGACGAGCTCTCAACCCCCACACACATCACGGTTTCCTGAGATTTGATCGTCGCTTGACATCCACCACAGCGACTTCCCTCTTCCCGGTGTCTTCCCCATCCCTCGTCCTCCTCAGCCTATGGTTGCTCTCCCTACGGAGCGGCAACCCAAGGACTTCAAGACACCGCCCCCACGTTATGTCTGCGAGGACGGCTTTGATTGCTGGGAGATCCTTTTCCAAGTTTTGGCCACTTGAGAGGGATTGTGGCCCTACTACCACAGTCCATATCAGACTACGGACCGAGCACAGGTGCTGACAGCAGCTAGGGCAATGCGCGGACTTCTTTACACCATGCCGCGCGAGACCGTTGTCGACTTCTGCTCGTTCCTTGGCGAGGCAGGCACAGGCACCAGCACTGATCCACGCGGGGGCTGGCACTGGCATTATCCCTGCTTGCTGCAGAGACGCACGCCACCCACACCGCTCACATTCCTGCCTTTCATTCCCTTTGTCAGGGGCCTGCCGAGCCTGCATCCGATTACTGGCGACGCGCCATGCGCATCTACACGCGCCTTGGGACCTCCGAAGGTACACAGCTGTGGGCGCTCCGTACGATCATGCTCGGAGTTCGCCTTGAGCACAGAGACATCTTCACGAGGTAGAGCGACGCTATTCTCGAGCCTTTTTTAGCCTCACTGCACCTTCTTACCTGGGCACACCAGCTCTTCCTCCAAGTAGCTTCCACTCGTGAGGCAGCGGTGGATCATTAGGAGACTTCCCTAATTACAACAGTCGTTGCATCACCACCGACGCCCCTCCTACAGTGTCCTTCTCCATCCTCTACCACTTCCTCCACTTCTCCTTCTACTTCGCTTACACTGACTCAGACATAGGGTGTCGTGGTAGTAGCACAGGGGAAGAAGGGGCGACGGAGGCGCGGCTCAGGCCAACAGCAGTCACAGCAGCAGCCGTCATCGGGTAGTAGCAGTGGACGCTCTTTTCAATACTACAACTGTGGAGGTGCGCATCGCTATACCGAGTGCCAGTAGCCGCTCGACTGGGCACAAATTACTCGCGAACTTCAGGCTGCACACGCACTACGGTCTACGTCGAGCAGCACATCCTCCGGGCGCGCGGCGACCATGACCGCGGCAGTTCCGGCTTCACCACCGGGAAGCAAACGACCCGGACCCACGTCACTGTACCATCGCCGAGCTCCGACACATTCTGGCGCTTCGCTTTCAGGGAGGTGGAGTGTGTTGTCACAGCCGGGTGGTTTACAGACTTTTTGCTCGTCTGTTCTTGTGGCTCGAGATGACTCGTGTGGGGGGGGCACACTCGACATGCGATGAGGATGGACCTGACTGTATTGATTGGATTCATGAGGCTCACCTTTGTGCTCTTCGACGTTCCTCCCCACCTACTGCCCTACATGCGCTCTTGCCACGCAGAGCTCTCCCTTTATGGCGCCTGACCCGGGCACACTGAGGGAAACTCTCTCATCACAGGATGCTGATGCTTGGCGTGTTGCCTGCAAGGATGAGCTTCACGCCATACGAGAGCAAAGAGTTTAAGAGCTAGTTGACCATCCACCTGGGAGGAAGGCTATTCCGGTCAGGTGGGTCTTTCGCAAGAAAGTGAAGCCGGATGGCTCACTGGAATGCCACAAGGCTTGCTTGGTCGTCAAGGGGTACTCTCAGATTGAGGGCATCGGTTGCACTGACACCTTTGCCCCTGTCGGCCGCATGACCTCAGCTCGAGCTGTGTTCGGTGTAGTGGTTGAGCATGATTGGGAACTACACCCGATGGATGTGAACAATGCGTTCCTCCATGGCTCTATAGATGAGGAGATTTACGTGGCTGAGCCTCTTTTTTAGGATGGTGACAAGGTCTGGCGCTTGCGCAAGTCCTTGTACAGCCTCAAGCAGTCTCCTCAGTGTTGGAACCAGGAGATCACTGGCACCCTGACATGTGCGGGATATGCACAGAGCAAGGGAGATCCTCCTCTTTTCATCCGATGGAGGCCTGAGTGGTTCACCGCCATCCTGGTCAATGTCGATGACCTTCTCATCGCATCTCCTTCACTGGAGGCCGTGAAGGAGGCCAAGGCTGTCCTCTAGACTGCCCACAGGATGAAGGACCTTGGTCTTGCAACGGAGTTTCTTGGCATGGAAATGGTTGGAGACCGTAGACGCTGTACTCTACTACTGCATTAGGCCCGATACGCACGTGTTGTGGGGGAGCACTTCAGCAACCTCCTCAGCATAGTGCCCACGGCTTCCACACCTCTCACGCTTGACGGGCAGGATGCCCTGAAGGTGGACGATCCCACATAGCTGGGGGAGACAGTGGATTTGACCTTGTACCTCCGTCTTATCGGATCTCTGATGTACCTGGCCACTACCACACATCCTCACATCCCCTAGAGCCCTTCACGCAGCCTAAGCCGTCAACCTACTTGCCCTGTTTTTGCAAGCTCCATGTGCAAGAGCCCTTCACGCAGCTGTGCAAGAAGTGCAATATGTGGAATTCACACCATACCTCGGACTCTGCTTTCGCTGATAGTGTTCGGTGCTCCTTGCAGCTACACTAACAATGAGTGGGCTTGGACCCAGATGGACGCATTCGCACCGGTTACGTGTTCCTGCTCACTAGTACCGTTGTGTCCTGGCGCAGCGGTAAGCAGGACTGCATTGCATGTAGCTCATCGGAGGCAGAGTACGTTGCTCCGGGTGCAGGGGTTGATGAGGCGGTATGGCTGCAGCGCCTGTTCCTTGAGCTGGGTCAGTCAGTTACTACCATTGTGCTTTGTTGCGACAACCAGAGTGCTCTTGCCATTGCAAAGAACTCTGGTGCCTTTCATGCTCGCACGAAGCACATTGCAGTTGAGCATCACTTTGTGTATGATCTCGTGTAGTGACACGTGATCTCCGTGATTTGGGTTGGCACTGACATGCAGCGTGCTGACTTCTTGACGAAGGCACTAGCACGTGGAAAGTTCCTGGTGGCCATTCGTTCTGTTGGGCTTTGCCCCTTGCCTGAGAGTGGTTGAGTCTGGGGTGTGTCTATGTCCGTGTCACATCTGTCGTTGCACTCGTTATTGTACTCGTTTCGGTGCTCTACGTGCATGGACATGCGTACCATCAGGTCATGGGGGAGTGTTGTGATTTGTGAGGTTCCTGTCGACGTGTACAGTTTACTATGACCACTCGGCCGTGTCCATACTCGTGCAGAACCCTGATGCGGACCCTGGTGGTATTGGTACGTCATCTGGTGGCGGACTACTTGCTTAGAGCTGACCGACGACTGTTCCAGAGCTCTGGACGCTACCCAGGACCTCTTGTAGGTTTTCTGCAGAACACAGGAGTTCATCGGTGGACTGGCCGTGGGCCCGATTTGCATGTTTTTGCATTTTCTGTCCACTGTTTGATGCTGGATGCATGCCTGTCACTAGTCGTAGTTTTCGTCTTGTGATCCTGCACATCTAGGTTCAGACGGCTTATCGTTCTGACATTTTTGCGTAGAGTTACGGCCGAAACAGTGGTTATGGGCCAGTTTTAGGACAGATCTTGCATTGCCGCGTGCGGCACCCGCCGTGCGCCACGGCAGGTACTTATGCCATGGACCCGTCATTTGTCATTCCACTCTGCAAATGCTATTGAAGCTTTATGACGCTTTGCCTTGTGTCTCCTAGCCAGACCCTTGTGTTGTGTGCAGGACCTGTGACTATCGTCACCGTCTGACCAGGCACTTGTTGGTTTTCGTGCATATCTCACTAAACTCTGTTGTGTCCTCCCGGCTAGTGTACATCGGTGTGCAGATGACTGGCGACAAGACTCGACGCTCCTGGAGTGGCGCTCGATGGAGCGGACGCACGCTTAGGCCCACTCACCGTTCGTTGGACCCTCCTCCCTCCGGCGATGCGCTCAACTCCATCGGCAGGCCTCCTCGGCGGTCGGGCCGCTGGCGGTCACTGCCACTGTAGATGCTGTCTGCATGCACCTAGTATTGTCTCTGGTTGTGGCGTTGCGTCTACAGCATCATGTTGTGCCTACGGTCCATGTCTCCTGCTGTGTGGCCCTGTTTGGCATCACTGACTGTCGTAGGCACTACCTGGGTTTGGGCAGCCATAACTCTTTGCTGCTGTTTTTCTCGCTGATTGTGACCACACGACTGCATCCGCACCGTTGGTATTACGGTATGGTCCAGTTTTCAGGCAAACCGAACGATGCCCGGGTTTTGGGCTGTCAGGCGTCTGGCAGGGCTCATCGAGAAAACCGTGCATGCCAGAAAATAGGTCTAGGACTATTTTCTGATTGGCTGGTTTGCCGAGTAACAAGTTCTACACTAGTGGGGGGAGTTAGAACTTGGAGGGGGCTCCCATTGTTGCTCATTCTTCATTCCTAACCAGTCACTTTCAGTTTTCAGCTGCAATTTGGCACTAATATGGCGAGCGCGTTTCTAAGTAACAAACCCAAAGCTTCTAGACTTAGACTCTACAGCAGCAGACTGAGGGGGAAGTAGAATTAAGCAACGAGGGTGGAAGTCCGCACGTCAAAGCTTGGGGGCTGCACCATGTAGAGCTCCTCACCCTCCAGCGAGCCATGAAGAAAGGTGTTGCTCACATCCATTTGATGCAGCTTCCACCCATGCTGGACAACGAGGCTGAGGAGCGCCCGGCTAGTATAGAACCGGCCAACTGGGGCAAAGATCTGGTCGTAATCGACCCCAGGAATTTGGGCAAACCCCCTGGCTGCTCTTCAGCAACAGCCCGTCGCCTTGACACATCAGCTTCAAGCGCTATAACCATTAGCGTCCCACGCTGCCACCAGTGCACCACCACCATTCATCCGTCCTGGGCATGCCAACCTAGTTGTGTCTACTGCCACGCACCACCTAGCACAGCAGCAGACTCAGCGCCAGTGGCAGACGGTGACCTCTTTCCTTGGCCCCACTTTGGGTGTCGGCCGCAGGCAGAAGGACTTTGAGATGCCGCCGCCGCTGCTTCAGGCCGGCGAGCAGTTCCAGAGCTGGGAGCTAAGCTTCCGGATATGGGCGCAGGGTGAGGGCATGTGGGCATACCACACCCTACCGTATGACCCCACCGTGGCTGACCAGTTGTATGATGCTGGTCGTGACGTGCGTGCTCTAGTCCCTGTCTCCCCTCCAGCTTCCCGCCTCGCCCTTGAGCCCTTCCTCGGCGACTTCGCCGCTGGCGCCACCCCACTCCCTGTAGCCGCGTGGCATGTCCTCACTCGTCCTCATCGCCTGTCTAGCGAGGCTGAGACCAGCCGCTTGCTATAGGAGTTCAACTCCTTGCACATGGGGGAGACCGAGACGGTCACCGCCTACTGGCAGTGGGCGGAAGACATCCTTCGTTGCCTCGGCACCTCTGCCCCACCCCCTCTGGCCGCGCTCCTCACCATCAAGCGCGATGCCACTGATGCGTACGCGGACGTCTTTGTACACTACTCTCACAACGTCCTCTCCACCATGGCGGCCTAGGGCACCCTCATGCCCTGGGCATACGAGCTCTTCCTCCGGATTGAGGAAGCTCGTCTGCAGTCAAGACTTTAGCGCACGTAGGTTCTCACCACCCCTATCGTCGCCTCCGTGGCCGTCGCCTCCCCCACCGCAGCTACCTCATCGTCATCGGGGAAGAAGAAGCGTCGGAACAAGAAAAACAAGAAAGGCACGGGTGGTACACATGCCCTCTACCAACAGACGAGGCGCACGTCATCGCCACCATGCGTTGCCATTGGTAGCTCCGTTTTGCCTCAGCTGCCGTCGTTGTCGCCGGCTCTGATGCCTCGGCCTCGTCCACCAACTCCACCACTCCGATCGCTTTGCCAGTCCAGCCAACACAAGCGCTATAGCCACACCATCCGCAGCCGTCTGCACCTCTGTTTCCTTCGCCGGCACAGTCCTCCTCCTACTCGGGCTCCAGTGCCGTCACTCCGCAATTACTCTACACTCTCGCGCCATTCTCCCGCGAGCGTCAGCTGGAACAGTTCATCGCGCTCAAGCTCGGCCTGCCTCGCCCTCCTCGCCCAGGGAAGTGCGAGTTGCATCACCTCCTGCTCTCCTGCCCAGCTCTGCATGACTGAGACAGAGCTGCGGTCGTGTCCCGTTTCCTCGTCTGTCTCATCGCCTCCCATGGTCTTCTTTGGCCCTTTCCATGACGACGTTGTGTGGCTTGATGATTGGTAGTCTCGGTTCGCGCCTTCTTCCACCGTGTCCGCGTCCCTTGCTTGCTGCCATGTGATCGTTAGGGATCTGGCGACCCCGATCCAGGACCCTGTTGAGACCTAGATCATCGACCCCAGGGCCAAGCATCACATGACGGCCTCTCGTGAGGCCTTTAGTATGCTCGGTCATGTAGGCGATGTCTCCGGTGTCTGGACGGGCTCTGGATAGGTGTTGCGTGTCCATGGTGTTGGGGTTGTTCGTTTCCGTGGTCATGCCGGCGAAGTCTTTCTGACCGATGTCCTCTTCGTCCCAGGTCTCGAGCTCAGCCTCCTGTCCATCACTCCCCTTGACCGCATGAGCATGGACATTGTACACTCGCGAGGTGTTGGCACTGTGTCGTTGCGTCCGTCTGGTCTTGTCGTACTGCACGCCACCGTTCGTGGCAACCTGTGGCATGTACCTCGCCTCTCCTCCTCTCCTTCCATCTCATCCCCGTCCGCCGCCATAGGCCATGTGTTTATCACCAGCACGCTCTCTCCTCAGCACACCCGCCTCTTGCACCGCCGCCTTTGGCACATCCACTCTGCCGCCGTAGACAGCATGTTCCGCACCCAGCCAGCCAAGTACCTTGACCCGGAGACTTTCCCTCTCCCGTGCCCCACCGAGTGCATTGATTGCGTTCAAGGGAAGATGCACCAGTCCACGTACCCTTTGTCTTCCTCCCGTGCATCCGCCCCTCTCAACCTCGTCCATTCGGATGTCATGGGCCCTCTCCCCACCGAGTCCGTCGGTGAGCATGGCCACTATGTCCTCACCCTCACTGACGGTTATTCTTGCTACCGCTGGGTCTTCTGCCTTCAGCAGAAGAGCGATGTTGCCCGAGCCATCCAGGACTGGCTTGTCCTTGCGGAGCGCAAGTGTGGCCGCTCTCTTCGTCACTTTCGCTCCGATCGGAGTGGTGAGTACATGGGTGAGACCACAGCCTTTCTCGCATTCTGCCATGAGATGTCTGCGCCATCCACCATGAGACGTCTGCGCCCTACACGCCCGCTCAGAACGGTGTCTCTGAACGGTGGAACCGTACCATGGCAGACACCGTTTGTACCATGCGGGTCGAATCAGGTCCCTCCGATGGCTCCTACTTTGAAGCCATGGCCTACATGACCTGGGTCTAGAACCGGATCCCCCACGGTCCCCTTCCCCGCCAGTCCACGCCGTACCAGCATTGGTGCGGTCAGCGCGCTGACCTCCGTCCGGCTCGCGTCTGGGGCTGCGTGGCCATTGTGTGGATGCCCGCCCCGCAGCTCGGTGGTAAGCTCGCCCCTCGCGGACGTCCCTACACCTTCCTCGGTGTCTCCCGTCAGTCCAAGGTCTGGCACTTCTGGGATCCCTCCAGGCACTACATTGTCGAGTCCCGTGATGCCCTCTTCTTCGAGGACCTGTTTCCTCGCGACCTCATTCCCTCTAGCTCGTCCGTATCTATCCCATCGCGTGGGAGAGTGGTGAGTCCGTCCTCCGTCCTATCGCTTCCTGATGACACATCCCTCAGTCCCTTTGAGCCAGTGATGGTCTTGGCCAATCGCCAATCGATGCCCATCGATGCCCATCGATCCATCGATGGACCCCTATCCGGGAGCATCGATGGGGCCTCTCATGCAAGGGGCACAGAACTGCCCAGAACTGCACAGGTGCTTCGGGTTTGGGCACATTCACAATATGTATATGGCATTCACATCTTCTAAAGAAGTACATTAAAATCCAGAATGAAACCATTATCATTTTTTCATCCATTTTCATGCACTTTGGCATTGCAATACATAATCCCACAGTCACATTCATATCCTACGATCTACACACATTCATGTGGCCTTATGTACAATGGCTTGCAACTGTTAGCACTCGTATGACTACTCTACATTCATGTCCACTTCACAGACTACATTGCTTGAATCTCTAAACAAGCACAAGCAAATATTGCAAAGGGGAGAGGAGAAAACATTGCTACATAGGATGATCCAGGAAAAGTGACAAGTGATAAGGAAAATGAAAATGAGAATGTAAATCTACTTCTGCTTGCGCTTTGCTGCCTTCAATGCAGCAGCCCTGATTGCTACAGCTGCAGCACGCTTCACTGCTGCTTTGGCTGCACCAGGCTTTGCTGTGGCCTTTGCAGCAGGTCCAACTCTGGAGGCTGCAGTGGATCCCTTGCGTGTAGGTGATATTGCACTATCCTGCATCCCTTGATCTTTTCCTGGTGTCTCTCCTGCTGCACTGGCAGCAGCTGGCACGTCCTGGACATGCACACCTTCACACCCTTCACCCTGCCCACCCCCTTCACCTCCCCCACCCCCTCCACCCTGCTTGTTGGTGGCTCCCTTGTCTGCTCTCTGCTCTCTGCCCTGCC
>SZWC01015051.1:24672-41489 GCA_023375785.1 Penium margaritaceum
AGCAGCTGGCACGTCCTGGACATGCACACCTTCACACCCTTCACCCTGCCCACCCCCTTCACCTCCCCCACCCCCTCCACCCTGCTTGTTGGTGGCTCCCTTGTCTGCTCTCTGCTCTCTGCCCTGCCCATGTGCAACTCCCTCATCCTTCTCTTTCTCCCCTTCATCATCATCCTCCTCATCCCCAACTCCCTCTTCCCTTGCAGCCTTGTTGGATGATGGAGTCACCTGCTCACGGACACGCACAGGCCGGGCATGTGGCAGCCCTGGCAGATCTGTCATGACACGAACGGTTGCCATTACCTCCACAACATCATCTTCTGTTGCTGGGAGCTCCTCTTCCTCCTCTTCTCCCTCATCATCACTCTCGATGTCATCCTCGGGCTCACTGAGAACCCCTTCCTCTTCCACAATGTCTCCATCATCCTCACTTGCTTGTGCTTCTTCATCTGCTCCCGCCTCTACAAGTACTTCTGCTTCTGCTGCTAGTGCAAGCCCCGCTGCTGCCCTCTTGCCCCCAGCCTGCCCATACTGCTTTCGCAATCGCATGTTGCAGCGAACCAAGAGCTCCAGCGTCTCCACCTTCAGCTTGTTGCGCCTGGCAGTGTGAATCAGCTCGTGTGTTGAAAAAACACGCTCGCACTCAGAGGATGCACATGGCTGAGATAAGACTTTTAAGGCAAGATTGCGCAGCATAGGCAAATGGCACATGTAGTTCACGTGCCACTCCACCGCTGTCATCGTACCACATTGCACCTTGGCAACAGCTGCAATGGCCTTTGCATTCCGTTGCGGGGTGACCATGGGATCCATCTCCACCATCGTCTGGGCTTTCTGGAATGCCCCAATCTCCTTCATCACCTGATCCTGGTCATTTTCTAGAACCAGCGCCTCAACAACCATCTACCAAGCTGCCAACGTGGTGTTGTCCTGTGATAGGTCATTACCGAAGTGCTCTGGGTGGAGACGGCGAGCAGCAGCATACAAAGGACAAGACATGTCCTTTGACCACCGTGCCTCAAGCCTGCCAAGCACAAAGTTGACATGATTTTCTGCAACCCTCCGAGGCTTCACAGAGAGACTCTTCAGAGACTCAGCACAGTCCAGCAGCCCCTCATGAATCTCATCCACACTCCCACCTGGCTTGTACGCAACCCTAAGGACCACAGTCAATGGCTGCAACAGCTCTTTCAGCTCACGCACCTACACCCAGAAGACCTTCCTCCTGATAAAGCGCCTCACCTCCCTCTTCCTCGACCGAAAGCTGGCATCACGGTGAGAACCAATCTGCTTCCACACATCTAGTCCAACAAATGTCTCCAACTCCTCCCGAAGCTCCAGAAGCCTTTCGACCATGGAGAAGACCGATGCAAACCGAGTGTCGCACCGGTTCTTCAACACCTTGCCGCCTGTCTTCTCCTTCAGCCACGTCCTCGGCAGCGCGTTGTTCTTGAAAAAAGCAACAATCTTCTCACACCGTCCAATGACACTTGCACCGCACGTAGATTTCCCCACATCCTTCATGATGAGGTCCACGTTGTGTGCACAACACCCCTGAAAGAACAATCATGGGTACTTTTTCCGCAGCTTTGTGAATGCCTTCTTGTTCACTGATGCGTTGTCGCAGATGACAGAAACAACCTCTTCCTCTCCCACCATCTCAATAGTTTCCTCGATCATGCAGGCCACGTGGTCTGCATCCCGGGTCAGTCCACTGGCGTCGCGAGAGAAGAGGTGCACAGAACCCATCGAGTTCACAGCCATGGCGTTGTAGATTGGTCTGACCTGCCGGTCAGACCACTCGTCTACGACTAGACTGCACCCATAAGTGCTCCAACCCTGCTTCAAAGGAGCGTCAAGTGCTTCCAGCTCCTTGTCTAACTTTGGGAGCAGGTCACCCACCACAGTGGACCTTGCAGGCAGCCGGAAAGCAGCGGTGACCTTCTTGGCCTTTTTTATGACCTCCATCATCACTGCCTCACGACAGAAAGAGATGGGCAGGGCTGAGATGCACATCAACTTGACAATGCTGAGCTGGCACTTTTCGTTGTTGGACCGGTCTGAGTGCTCAACTATCGTAGACTGCCGAAAGCTAGCTGCCTTGTTGATGTCAAAGATGGGAACCTCACCCTGCAAGGTGGTTGTAACCGTTTGCCTCGGCTGCTTCTCTGGTTCCTCATCGTCACTGTCCACCACCTGCGTCACACCACCCAGTACAGCCCGGGCCTCCTGTTGCTTCTTCTCCCACAGCTTCAGCCACTGGACAGCCTTGTCCTTTGTGCCCCACTCCGCCCCCTCTCCCTTGTAGAGACTGACACGGTACGGCTGCCATCCAGCCGGGGGAGGTGGGTACCGCTCCAAACCAAGGGCATCTCGGCACAGGGGAGGAGGGTGAGGGCACTTGGCGACGTTAGGGTTGTTGCATGCAAAATGTCCCCGTATGCGGTCACATGTCCCGCCAGTCTTCTTAGCACAAGAGCCGCAGATGAAGCCGGNTCTCCCTTGTAGAGACTGACACGGTACGGCTGCCATCCAGCCGGGGGAGGTGGGTACCGCTCCAAACCAAGGGCATCTCGGCACAGGGGAGGAGGGTGAGGGCACTTGGCGACGTTAGGGTTGTTGCATGCAAAATGTCCCCGTATGCGGTCACATGTTCCGCCAGTCTTCTTAGCACAAGAGCCGCAGATGAAGCCAGGATTTTTGGCATCCGTGGGGCACGGCTCACAACGCTTGCTCAGCTCTTTTGTGAAAAAGTCACCTGTCAGCGGCCGCTTCGTCGATGGGTTCCACTTTGCTGCGTCGAACAG
Organism: Penium margaritaceum; assembly: GCA_023375785.1. Classification (NCBI taxonomy): domain Eukaryota; kingdom Viridiplantae; phylum Streptophyta; class Zygnematophyceae; order Desmidiales; family Peniaceae; genus Penium; species Penium margaritaceum. Next base: position 27,480 of record SZWC01015051.1, read on the forward strand.
ACTTGAGGCTGCCAAAAGATTAGCAGAATTTCCCTCATGCGAGGTGCCTGTCTGCGAGGCCATGCTAGCTGGCCTCAACAGTTAGCCAAAATGGCTAACTGCTTAGGCGAACATCAAAGAGAGCAATGTTGTGTGACTGCCGCACTTCGGCAGTCACACACAGTGGTCTCTGCCGGGTCGAACCGTCGGGTCGACCCGACGTCGCCAATGTTGACTTGCCAGGATTGCATGGTTGAGATGATCAGTTGGAGCTGCACATCGGACGGGCCAGAGAGCCTTATCGCTCAGATGTTAATGTGCCACAAGGTCACGCATGTCACCATGTTTTGTGGTCATGATCCATGAAGCTGTTTACAGGCAGGACAGACATGACGTGACGTGGACCAAACCACGGTTGCAATTGCATGGTTACACAGTGAGGTATCTTCTGGAAAGACGAGGTCATGCATGGATATTAGCAACTGTTTGCCATTGGATGATGGGTGACATGACTTGACACATGGCATGTACAGATGTCACAATCATGGTTGTTAGAAAAAAAACATTTCCCGAGAAAGAATTCCCCAAAGTCGAACTCGTCGGTGGACCCATTTTAACCTCAATATGCGGTCCTCCGACTTGTGGGGCCCCGCTCGCTTGCTTGGTGAGGGCAGCATGCACTCACAGCCTGCATCGGCATCGATGCCTCATCGATGCCCGTTGATGTGCCGATGTCGATGTAGGCGTCCTCCATCGAACATCGAGGGCAAATGTCCTTTGAGCCGGCAGCCCCAGTCGCGTTCGCTCGTCCCTCCGAGCCGGCAGCCCCAGTCGCGTCTATTGGCCCCTTCGAGCCGAGAGCTTCAGTCCCGTCCACTGGCCCCTCCGGGCCGGTAGCCCCAGTCGCGTCCACTAGCCCCTCCGGGCCAGCAACCCTAGTCGCGTCCACTAGCCCCTCCAAGCCGGCAGCCCCAGTCGCGTCTACTGGCCCCTCCGGGCCAGCAGCTTCAGTCGCGTCCACTGGTCCCTCCGGGCAAGCAGCCCCAGTCGCGTCCACAGGCCACTCTGGGCTAGCAGCTCCAGTCGCGTCCACTAGCCCCTCTAGGCCAGCAGCCCCAGTTGCACCGGATGGCCCCTCTGCCTCCGTTGGCCTGTCGGATTTAGTGCCATTGCCTGCCCTGTCACAAAACACACGTGGCCCAGGCGGCAGCCTCTGACCCAGGCCGTCGGTGAGCGCACAAACCATCGCACCGCGCTCCGTGGCGCCTCACCCCCCCCGTGGCTCCACGTGTCTCCTCCACTCCCACGGTCGTGAGTGGGGATACTGGCACCAAGGCCCTCGGCTTGACTACCTCGGCCATCATTGCAGACCTTCACTCGGGCTCCGCACTGGGCTACGTCATGCTTCATCACGAGCATCGGCATGCAATCGTGGCTGCACTCGCACGCATCCCACTTGGGGCTCGAGATGCACATGCTCTCTCTGTCCGCTCTACAGCAAGCCCGGAGGACCGAGCCAGCCTGCGCGAGACACGAGCCTCTCCTGAGGCTACACACCGGGACGCTACCTGCGCCGATGAGCTCGCTGCCATCTGACAGCACCACGTGTGCGACCTCGTCGACCTCCCTTGAGGTCGGAAGGCCATCAGCGCCAAGTGGGTCTTTCGGCGCAAGTGGAGCCCAACGGGTCCTTGGACAAGTAAAAGGCCCGCTATAGAGCCCAGGGGTTTGCCCAGATTCCTAGGGTCAATTACGACCACATCTTTACCCCAATTGGGCGGTTTTCCACTAGTCGGGCGCTCTTCAGCGTTGCCCAACATGGGTGGGAGCTGCATCAGATGGATGTGAGCAACGCCTTTCTCCATGGCTCACTGGAGGGTGAGGAGCTCTACATGGTGCAGCCCCTACGCTTCGACGATGGCACTGGGAGAGTCTGGCAGCGGCGGAAGGCCCTCTATGAAGCCTGAAGCAGTCGCCTCAGTACTGGAACCAGGAGATCAGTAGCACGCTCCTTCGTGGCGGGCTCCAGCGTAGCACCGCTGAAACCGCAGTGTTTGTCAGTGGGCAAGGTCAGACTTTCGCTGCTGTTCAGGTTTACGTCGACGATCTCCTCATTGTGTCGCCACACACGGCTACCATCCAGCGTGTCAAGGACTTGCTGCACGCCGCCTACCAGATGAAGGATCTCGGATCTGCCAGAGTCTTCCGGGGCATGGAGCTCGAGCATGATCGCTCACAGGGTGTCCTGCACATCCACCAAGCTGCCTATGTGCAGACTCTGTCCACCCACTTTTTGGAAGACCTGCCACTCGTGCCGAGCACATCTTCACCCATGTCACCTAATGGCCAGGTGAAGCTGAAGAGTCCTGACCCAACTGTTGTGGGGGAGCTAGTTGACGTGACCACGTACTTGCGAGTCATCGGGTCACTAATGTTCCCAGCGATGACAATGCGCCCAGACATCGCGTTCGCCATCAACCTCCCAGCCCAGTTTTCTGAGGTGCCACGTCACCTCCACTACGAGGCTGTGATGCGAGTACTGCACTATGTCGTCTCGACTCCTCAGCGAGGTCTCATGTTCTGCCGCCAGCCGTCTGTTGTCGCTGTAGGCTACACCGAGAGTGACTTGGCCGGCAATCCGGACGGTAAGAGTCGCACAAGCTGGATCTTTCTGATTGGTGGCACAGCTATGTCATTGCGCACTGGCAAGTAGGGGTGCATTGCACGCAGCATTGCTGAGGCCGAGTACGTTGCTCTTGGCTCAGGTGCGTGTGAGAGTGTGTGGTTGCGTTGTCTGTTGTCCGAGTTGCCTCAGTCTGTCGCATCCATCACGTTGCATTGTGACAATGAGAGTGCCATGGCCATCGCCGACAATGACGGCATGCATCACACACGTTGAGTATCACTATGTGCGTTCGTTGTTGCATGACGACAGCATCAGCATCGTGTGGGTTAAGACAGCACGGCAGTTGGCTGACTTCTTGACCAAGTTACTGAAGCGCGACTCGTTCAAGAAGGCTGTGAGTTTGGTCGGCGTGCATCCATGAGTGGCTCACTTTGTCCCTGCCTGCAATTCTGTGTGGCCAAGGAGAGTCTGGTCGTTGACTGTGTCTCTGCCCGCACATGTGCACTAGGCCTGTGAGTCATGGGGGAGTGTTGGTTTTTGTGCATCTCTCACTCGTTCCGTTCCGTTCTAGTTGGGCAGCCATAACTCTTTGCTGCTATTTCTCTAGCTAATTCTGACCACACGACTGCGTTCGCAGCATTGGTATTATGGTATGGTGTAGTTTTCAGGCAAAACGGATGACGCCCGGGTTTTGGGCTGTCGGGCGTCTAGCAGGGCTCACCGAGAAACCTAGGCAGCAGGTTGGGGCAGCATGCGTTATTGATGCAGCGTGCGGGCTTCCACGCTCGTTGCTTAAGTCTGCTGCCCCCTCAGTCTCCTGCTCTAGAGACTAAGTCTGGAAGCTCTGGGTTTGTTACTCAGAAGTGCGCGCGCCAGTGTTAGCGCCAGAAAGCAGCTGAAAACTGGAAGTAACTGATTAGCAATGAAGAATGAGCAACAATTGGAGACCCCTCCAAGTTCTAGGTTCCCCCCCACTAGTGTAAAAGTTGTTACTCAGCTAACCAGCCAATCAGAAAATAGTTCTAGACCTATTTTCTGGCAGGCAGGGTTTTCTCGGTGAGCCCTGCCAGACGCTCGACACTCCAAAACTTGGGCGTCGTCCGTTTTGCCTGAAAACTGGACCATACCGTAACACCGACGCTGCGAACGCAGTCGTGCGGTCAGAATGAGCTAGAAAAATAGCTACAAGAAGTTATGGCTGCACGAACCCAGGCAGTGCCTACGACAGTCAATGATGCCAAACAGGGCCATACAACAGAAGAGATGGATCCTAGGCTTCACATGATGCTGCAGACGCAATGCCACAGCCAGACACAGTGCTAGGTGCATGCAGACTGCATCCGCAGTGGCAGTGACTGCCGGCGACCCGACCACCGAGGAGGCTTGTCGATGGAGCTGAGCGCATCGCCAGAGGGAGGAGGCTCCAGCAACGGGTGAGTGGGCCTCAGCGTGCGTCGACTCCACCGAGCGACACTCCAGCGGCGTCAAGTCTCACCATCAGTCATCTGCATGCCGATGTACACAAGCCGGGAGGACGCAACAGAGAACAATGAGAGATGCACAAAAACCAACACTACCCCATGACTCACAGGCATAGTGCACATGTGCGGGCAGAGACACAGTCAACGACCAGACTCCCCCAGGCCAAGCAGAGACGCAAGCAAGGACAGAGAGAGTCACTCACGGATGCATGCCGACTAAACTCACAGCCTTCTTGAACAAGTCGCGCTTCAGTGCCTTGGTCAAGAAGTCAGCCAACTGCCGTGCTGTCTCAACCCACACGATGCTGACGCTGTCGTCATGCAACAACAAACGCACGTAGTGATACTCAACATTGATGTGCTTTGTGCGTGTGTGATGCACGCCGTCATTGTCGGCGATGGCCATGTCACTCTCATTGTCACAGTGCAATGTGATGGATGCGACGGACTGGCGCAGCTCGGACAACAGACGACGCAACCGCACACTCTCACACGCGCCTGATCGAAGAGCAATGTTCTCAGCGTCAGCAGTGCTGCGTGCAATGCATCCCTGCTTTCCACTACGCCAGGACACAGCTGTGCCGCCAATCAAAAAGATCCAGCCTGTGCAAATCTTGCCGTCCGGACTGCCGGCCCAGTCACTATCGATGTGGCCCACCGCGACAACAGACGGCTGACAACGGAACATGAGACCTCGCCGAGGAGTCGAGACAACATAGCGTAGTACTCAGATCGCGGCCTCGTAGAGGAGGTGACGCGGCTCCTGAGAGAACTGGGCCAGGAGGTTGACGGCGAACGCGATGTCTGGGCGCTTCGTCGTTGCCTGGAACATCAGTGACCCGATGACTCCCAGGTATGTGGTCACGTCAACTGGATCCCCCACAACGGCTGGGTCAGGACTCTTCAGCTTTGCCTGGCCATCGAGTGACATGGGTGAGGATGCGCTCGGCATGAGTGGTAGGTCCTCCGCAAAGCGGGTGGACAGCGTCTGTACATAGGCGGCCTGGTGGATGTGCACGACGTCCTGGGAGCGATCATGCTCGAGTTCCATGCCCAGGAAGACCCTGGCAGACCGAAGGTCCTTCATCTGGTAGGCAGCGTGTAGCAGATCCTTAACACGCTGGATGGCAGCCGTGTCTAGCGACGCAATGAGCAGATCGTCGACGTACATGAGAACAGCGGCGAAAGCCTGGCCTCGCGGACTGACAAACAGTGCGGGGTTAGCGGTGCTGCGCTAGAGCCCGCCACGAAGGAGCGTGCTGTTGATCTCTTGGTTCCAGCACCGAGGCGACTGCTTCAGGCGATACAGGGCCTTGCGCAGTCGCCAGACTCTCCCAGTGCCATCGTCGAAGCCTGGGGGTTGCACCATGTAGATCTCCTCACCCTCCAGTGAACCATGGAGAAAAGCGTTGCTCACATCCATCTGGTGCAGCTCCCACCCATGCTGGGCGACCAGACTGAAGAGTGCCCGGCTATTGGAGAACCGGCCAACTGGGGCGAAGATCTGGTCGTAATCTACCCCAGGAATCCGGGCAAACCCTTTGGCTGTAAGGCGGGCCTTGTACTTGTCCAAGGACCCGTTGGGCTTCCACTTGCGCCGAAAGACCCACTTGGCGCCGATGGCGTTCCGTCCTGGGGGAAGGTCAACGAGGTTATACACGTGGTGCTGTCGGATAGCTGCGAGCTCATCAGCGCAGGCAACGTCCCAGTGTGCGCCCTCAGGAGAGGCTCGTGCCTCGCGTAGGGTGTCTGGGTCCTCCGGGCGTGCTGTGGAGAGGACTGAGAGGGCGTGTGCACCTCGTTCCCCAGGTGGGATGTGCACAAGTGCAGCCATGACAGCGCACCAATGCTCATTATGGAGCATGGCGTAGCCCAGTGCGCAGCCCGGGTGGAGGTCTGCAGTGATGGCCGAGGTGGTCAAGCCGAGGGCCTTGGTGCCATGGTCCCCACTCACGACCGTGGGAGCGGAGGAGACACGTGGAGCCACGGGGGGTCGAGGCGCCACGGAGCGCGGAGCGACGGTCTGTGCGCTCACCAACGGTCTGGGTCGGAGGCTGCCGCCTGGGCCCCGCGTGTAGCGTGGCAGGGCAGGTGACGGCGCTGAGTCCGCTGGGCTGATCGAGGCAGACGGGTTTGCTGGCCTGGAGGGACCAGCGGACGCGACTAGGTCTGCTGGCCCCGAGGGACCAGCGGATGCGACTGGGGTTGCTGGCCCAGAGGGACCAGCGGGCGCGACTGGGGCTACTGGCCCGGAGGGACCAGCGGACGCGGCTAGGGGTGCCGGCCCAGAGGGACCAGCGGATGCGACTGGGGTTGCCGGCCCGGAGGGACCAGCGGGCGCGACTGAGGCTGCTGGCCCGGAGAGACCAGCGGTCGCGACTGGGGGTGCCGACCCGGAGGGACCAGCAGACGCGACTGGAGGTGTCGGCCCGGAGGGACTAGCGGACGCGACTGGGGGTGCCGGCACGGAGGGGCCAACAGACGCGACTGGAGGTGCCGGCCCGGAGGGATTAGCGGACGCGACTGAGGGTGCCAGCGGAGACCAGCGGACGCGACTGGAGGTGCCGGCCCGGAGGGACCAGCGGACGCTACTGGGGTTGCCGGCCTGGGGGGACCAGCGGACATGACTGGGGCTGCTCGCTCGTAGGGACTGAGGGACGTGTCATCCGGAAGCGAAAGGACGGAGGACGGACTCACCAATCCCCCACGCGACGGGATAGGCACGGATGAGCCGGAGCAAATGAGGTCGCGAGGAAACAGGTCCTCGAAGAAAAGGGTGTTCCGGGACTCAACGATGCACTGCTGGGAGGGATCCCAGAAGCGCCAGGCCTTGGTCTGACGAGAGACACCGAGGAAGGTGCAGGGGCATCCACGAGGGACGAGCTTGCCGCCCTGCTGCGGGACGGGCAGCCACACAATGGCCACACAACCCCACACGCAAGCTGGGCGAAGGTCAGCTCGCTGACCGCAACAATGCTGGTACGGTGTGGACTGGCGGGGAAGGGGACCGTGGGGAATCCGGTTCCAGACCCGGGTCATGTAGGCCATGGCTTCAAAAAAGAAGCCATCGGAGAGACAAGACTCAACCCGCATGGTGCGGACGGCGTCGGCCATAGTGCGGTTCCACCGTTGGGAGACACCATTCTGGGCGGGTGTGTAAGGTGCGGACGTCTCATGGCGAATTCCGCGGGAGGCGAGAAAGGTCGTGGCTTCACCCAGGTACTCACCGCCGCGATCGGAGCGAAAGCGACGGAGAGAGTGGCCACACTCGCGCTCCGCAAGGACAAGCCAGTCGTGGATGGCGGGGGCGACATCGCTCTTCTGCCGAAGGCAGAAGACCCAGCGGTAGCGAGAATAGTCGTCAGTGAGGGTGAGGACGTAGCGACCATGCTCGCCGACGGACTCGGTAGGGAGAGGATCCATGACGTCCGAATGGACAAGTTCGAGGGGGGCAGACGCGCGGGAGGAAGATGAGGGATACGTGGAACGGTGCATCTTCCCCTGAGCGCAGTCAATGCACTCAGTTGGGCACGGGAGAGGAAAAGTCTCCGGGTCAAGGCCCTTGGCCGGCGAGGTGCGAAGCATGCTGTCTACGGCGGTAGAGTGGACGTGGCAAAGGCGGCGGTGCAGGAGGCGAGTGTGCTGGTGACAAACACATGGCCTGTGGCGGCTGACGGGGAGGAGACGGAAGGAGAGGAAGATAGACGAGGTACATGCCACAGGTTGCCACGGGCGGTGGCGTGCAGTACGACAAGACCAGACGGATGCACCGACACAGTGCCAACACCACGCGAGTGCACAACATCCATGCTCATGCGGTCGAGGGCAGTGACGGACAGGAGGCTAAGCTCAAAACCAGGGACGATAGGACATCGGTCAGAAAGACGTCACCGGAGGGACCACGGAAACGAACGACGCCAACACCACGGACAGGCAACACCTCGCCAGAGCCTGTCCGGACACCGAAAACATGACCTACAGGACCGATCATACTGAAGGCCTCACGATAGGCCGTCATGTGATGCGTGGCCCCGGAGTCGATGATCCAGGTCTCAGCGGGGTCCTGGACCGGGGTCGTAAGATCACTAACGGTCACATGGCAGCAAGCAAGGGACGCGGACGCGGTGGAAGGAGGTGCGAATCGAGACTGCCAATCGTCAAGCCAAGCAACGTCGTCCTGGGAGGGGGTAGCGGAGACCATGAGAGACGACGAGACAGACGAAGAAATAGGGAATAACCGTAGCTCAGTCTCGATCATGCAGGGCTGGACAGGGGAGCAGGAAGTGATGCAGCTCGCACTTCCCTGGGGAGGAGGGCGAGGGAGGCCGAGCTGGAGAGCGATGAACTGCTCCAGCTGGCGCTCATGAGAGGATGGCCCGGGAATGTAGACGGACTGCGGGGTGATGGCGCCGGAGCCCGGGTAAAAGGAGGACTGCGCCCGCGCCAGCGGCTGCGGCGGTGGTGTCGGTGCAACCGGCGAAGCAACTGGAGTGGTGGAGCTGCTGGATGAGGCGAAGGTGTCAGAGCCGACGACAGTCACGGCGGTAGAGGCAAGACGGCGCTCGCACTGGCAACGCATGGTGGCAATGACGACGCTCCTTTTGTTATTCCTGAGTCACGTGGCTTGAGGCTCCGGTCTAGAAAACAGCGCCGACACATTGGCAACTGCCGACCGTCCAAGGGAATTTCACCCAAGGATCACGATCACCCCTAAGGAATTAACTATGCCTCTGGTGAGACCTAGTTACCCAGGTGCTTTCGCTCAAGGTCTTAGGGGCTCCCGCCCTCTAAGCCTTCTTCTTCCTCGGTGTGTGAGCCCAACAAATTGAGTCAGCACTCTCACACGAGCAAGATTACAACCACCTCAGCAGTTCATATCAAGCTCAGTCTCAATCGCACAGCTCAAACAAGAGACATCAAGTGAAGGAGTAGTTGAGACAATGGCAAGTACAAGGCAAAAATAGCTGAGGAGTGCCTTTGGCAGCCAAAGCGCGCGCGCCTCGGCTAACCCGAAGCGCGCGCGCCTCGGCCGATGTCACTCCTTGAATTAAGGAGGTCATCCCCTCAATCAGGGAAGACATCCCCTGATCCAAGGCACATCTTGCATCTTCCAATCCGACCGTTGGATCAGCCCGAAACTTGGACAGCTGACAGTTTGACACCTGCTCTTTCCATCGGTACGGTCAGATTGACAATCTGAATAGCCATCATCAGNCTGGTCCGTCCACTACTTGCCAATTCTGGAGACTAGTGGCCAAGGGGCATTCAAATAACAACAATCTCTCCCTTGCACCTCTGGCCACTTGTCCTGTCTTCAGTCTTCGTCACTTACGCTCTTCATGCCGATACCCTGTCTTCCTGCGAGGTGGAGTTCTCGGTCAAGGGGTTTTGTTAGCATGTCTGCCCGGTTGAGCTTGGACGCAAAGTGCTCCAACTCCAGCACTCCCTTAGCGACCAGGTCGTGACTGAAGTGGTACCGAACTTCGATGTGTTTTGTCCTCCACATCAAGGTGCCGTTTTTGGACATGTCGATGGCAGACTTGTTGTCCACCTTGACCACCTTTGCGGCCGATTGAGGTGCTCGTATCTCTTGGAGCAGGCTACGCAGCCACATTGTCTCCTTGCACGCTTCCGCTAGAGCGATGTACTCTGCTTTGGCAGTGGATAGGGAGACGCAGTCCTGCTTGCGGCTTGCCCATGACACGGCTCCTCCGTTCAGCATACACACGTAGCCCGACGTGGACTTGCGGTTGTCGACATTCCCGGCCCAATCTGCATCGGTGTACACCATGAGTCGCAAGGATTCCGACTGTGGCACCCCACCGTAATGGATGCCCAAGTGCCGCGTGCCCTTCAGGTAGCAAAAGATCCGCTTCACTGCTTGCCAGTGTTGTGGCCCAGGGTTGGCCACATACCTGCTCACCTGCCCCACAGCGTGGCAGATGTCGGGGCGAGTCGCGACCATCGCGTACATTAGACTGCCCACGGCAGACTGATATGGCACGCCTGCCATGTCGACCTGCTCTGCTTTGTTGGTAGGAGCAGCACCTGAGGTGAGGATGCAATCTGCTGCCATGGGGGTGCTGATGGGTTTGCAGTCCTCCATGTCGTACCGCTTGAGGATGTGGTCAATGTATTTGGTCTGGCTGAGCCTGATGGTGCCGGCTGAGCGATCCCGCGTGACACTGATGCCTAGGTAGTACTCAAGAGGTCCCAGGTCTTTCATCTGGAACCGGCTTCTTAGCTGCATCTTGATGTTCTTCAGCAGCTTTGTCGATGATGTGCAAATGATGAGGTCATCGATGTAAAGAGCCACCAAGACGAGGCCATCCCCGTCCTCTCGTACGTACATACTGAGGTCATTCTCGCAGTGACCGTACCCGGACCCCTCCATGAAGGCGTCCATCTCCTTGTACCAGCACCTCGGGGCCTGTTTCAGCCCATACAATGACTTGACGAGCTTGCAAACTTTTCCGGGTGGTGCATCCACCCCCTCAGGCACCTCCATCAGGACTTCTTTGTCAAGCTTTCCGTAGAGAAATGCAGTCTTGACATCCATCTGGTGAACCTCTAAGTTCGTGGCTGCTGCTGTTGCGAGGAGAGGCCGGATCGTTGCAAAGGTGACGACGGGCGCGTACGTCTCATCGTACTCGCTCCCCGGCCGCTGCGCAAAACCCTTGGCCACCAACCGCGCCTTGTGGCGGTCGATGGTCCCATCCTGCTTCAGCTTCTTGACCATGACCCACTTGCACCCTACAACGTGGGCGCCAGCGGGCCGGTCCACCAGCTTCCATGTCCTGTTCTCCTTGTGCGAGGCCAACTCGCTTTCGATGGCGGCCTTCCACTTGGCCCCATCCGGTAGAGCAAGTGCTTCTGCCACTGTGGACGGCTCTCCCTGAGCCACGAAGGCGTAACTCAGACCAGTCCACTTACCAGTTGTAGCATCGTACTGTCGTGGTGGGATAGATAAGCGTGAGCTGCGTCTTACTGCCTGATGTTACGACGGCTGCTGCTGCTGCTCTTGCTGCTTTGGTTCTCTAACCACAGACTCTCCCTCAGTGGAAGAGTCCTCATCATCTGAGGAGGAGGAATCTGAATCAACATCAGAGTCCTCTATTGCGGCTCTCCCTGAAGCTACCACTCCTCTTGCCTCTATTGCCTTGTTGCTGCTCCACCCCTGTGGTGCCTCATCGCCTGTCCCAGTAAGACCAGCCATTCACCCGGTTTGGGCACTGGCTCGTCCTTGAACTGCTGCTCTGCTCCTATGATAGCCTCGTTGAAGTCCACGTCTTTACTACGAATCACTTTGTTGCCTTGTAGGTCCCAGGGCCTGTAAGAGCGTTGGGCACTGTCGTACCCCAAGAGCAGACATTTCTTGGCCTGCGGATCTAGCTTACTGCCACCCTCCCTCGTCAGCTTCTTGGCATAGGCCTGGCAGCCAAACACTCGCAGATGTGAGACATCTGGCTTCTTGCCCGACCATGCCTCTTGTGGGGTCATCGGTGGCAGCTTCTTTTTCCCCTTTCCTCGAAGGGCTGATGCAGGTGTGAGGTTGATGACGTAGGCCGCTGTCCTAGTAGCCTCGGCCCAGAACCTTCCTTGCAGCTTTGCTTCATACAACATCATTCTGACCATCCTGAGGATGGTTTGGTTGAGCCGTTCAGCGACACCGTTGCTCTCGGGCGACTCAGGTACCGTACTTTCTTGCCGTATCCCCTGCTCCGCCAGCCAGCCCTCATAGGCCTTGTATTCCCCACCGTTATCACAACGAAGGGCCTTGACCTTCTTGCCGGTCTGCCGCTTAACCATTGCGACAAAGTGCCGCAGATGCTCCTTTACCTCACTCTTCTGCTTCATGAAGTACGTCCAGATCTTCCTCGTTTTGTCATCTGTGAAGGTGAGGAAATACCTACAGCCTCCGACTGAGGCTGTCCGCATCGGCCCGCACACGTCGGTGTGGACCAACTCGAGAGGTTCATTCGCCAAATTTCCGTGCTTGTTCCCCTTGCGCCCTTTCCTCTTAGCCTTGCCCATGAGGCAGGCCTCACATACGTTCTTCCCCTTCCCCGCATCCTCTCCCTTCCCCAAGGCCAAGCCTCGTACGAGCTCGTGCTTGCCCATTGTCTCCAACGTGGAGTGGGCGGCGTGGGCCAAGCGCCTGTGCCAAAGGTCTTGGCCACAGTTCGCTTCCGATGCCGTGGCAGTCCCAGCGACTGCTTCGGGTTGGGTGGGTGCTACAGCTTCCACTGCTTTTGTTAAATCTGCTGCTGTTGACGGGCGGCTGCTTTCTGCCTCTACCACCTGACTGCCCCCGGCAGTCATGGCTGCCCCAGCTCTGGCAGCACCCTCCACCTTGGTTTGGAGGATGTAGAGGCCGTCCACGCGTGGAACATCTGCCACCACACTCTTTGCAGCGTACTGTGTTTTCACTGCCAACGTGGGAAGGATAACGGCCCTGTTCTTGTCGAAGACGACCGTCATGTCTCGGTCAGTAATCTTGCTGAAAAAGAGTAGGTTGGCAGCGAAGTTGGGTAGATAGACTGCCTCGGTGAGCTTGAGCTCCTTCTCTTGGCCATTCACCTGGATGGTGACCAGCTTGTCACCCACCCCTTCAGCTGGTTCCACCCTCCCGTTAGCACAACGAAAGTTGAGGTGGCAGGGGCCCATGGAGATGAACCCCCGTTTGTCGTTGGTGGAATGGTGATTTGTGCCAGAGTCAAGTGCAAAGGCCCCTAGCTTAAGGAGTGCATTGCCAGCACCAGTCGTGCCTTGTGCCATCAGTGCGGTGGGCTGCTTCCCACCCTTGCCTCCCTTGTCACCCTTCTCTCCCTCTCCCTTGACCCCTTCCTTCTTTGGAGCACGGCAATCGCGTGCCCAGTGCCCTGCCTTGCCACAGTTGTGGCAGTTGCCAGGCCGTCGCTTACCCTTCCCCTTGCCGCCTGCCCCCTGCTGCTGCCCTGAGTTACTAGTGCCGCTGCTGCTTGCTGCGCCCTTAGCATAGGCTCCGATGTTAGCCTCGCTATGGCTACGCCGCATAGCCTCATTGCGGATGTACTCCAAGATTTTGGAGTACTTCACGTGGTCCTCTGGCCAGCCACCAATCACAGTAATCATGGGGCCCCAGCTTGGAGGAAGAGCCATGAGGAGAATCATCCCCTGCATGTCGGCTTCAAGGCTCCAGCACATGTTGCTGGCTTGCTCAAGGAGAGTCTCAAACTGCTGCAAGAAGTTTAGGACGTCCTCGCCTTCATTCAGCTGCATCCTCAACAACTTTTGGAGGATGAACAAACGGTTGGCGAGGGAGTCACTCTGGTAGACCTTGCATAGTTTCTTGTATGCCTCAGCTACGTTTGTGAGGCCGAAGATATGAGAGAGCAGATGCTGTTGCAGTGCTGAGGCCAGAATGGCCATGCATTTCTTGTTGGCCCGCTTCCACACAGCGAGCTCCTCTGGTTGGGATGAAACTGGTTGGACAGCCTCCCCTGTGAAGTAGGGGAGGAGATCACGGTCATCGACTATGATATCAAACTGCCACTTCCAGAGCGAGAACCCTGTCCCATCAAATTTAGGAATGGGCACATGAATGCCACTCCCTGCCTCTACTGTGGACGTCACAGCTCTAGTGGTGGCCACAGGTGTGCTGGTCCACGAGCCTTCCTTGATGACGCTCTCGCCTTTCTCCTCGACGGTAGGTGGAGCCATGGTACCTGCGGTTGAGGCGGATCTGCTTCCGTTGAGGCCGCTCTGCTACACCTGCTGTTGATGCCGATGTCAGGCTGATGGAGCCGATGTCAGGCTGATGAGAGGTCTTGGACGGAGGGCCAAAGAGGAGCACCTGTAGGTGTGATAGAGCGTCTGCGCTCCTCACGTTTGCTGAGCTACTGAGCAACCTGTATGCTTTTTGCAACTAAGTCTCACACTAGG
>SZWC01015053.1:13533-30191 GCA_023375785.1 Penium margaritaceum
AGTAACAGGCAAAGCCATTAGACACCTGAGGCGTGTGCCACGGCTGCATCTGCCACGGTGGACGCGGTGTCTGCCATGTATGCAGAGCCGGTGCCAACCACGGCGTCGGCTGCACTCCCTGCCACGCCAGTCTGCTCATCTCTGGAGCTCGGCGTAGGTGAGTCCACACAACACTTGCTCCCACTGGCACAAGACCACAGGGGGAGGTGAGCAATCAAAGCACAGTCTCTCAAACGTGCTGCGACTGCATCACGAGGACGGTCACCACCGCACTAGTAGCGCGGTGGTGTGCGACTCAAGTGTGCAAACTCAAGTCGCCTTCGGTGCTAATGCTGCACCGGGTGCCGTCGTCAGCCGACGGCTGTGGCCTCAAGCCACCTTCGCTGCTGCTGCTACCGCTGCAACTCTTGCAATGGCTGCTGCTACTGCGGGTTCCGTCGTCAGCCGACGGTGGTGGCCTCAGGCCACACTTAAAAGGTAAAAAAACAAAATAAAGAAAGAGTAAAGGGAACCCCCACTTTTTTTCTCTCTCTCTTTACCCCTTTTTTTTTGGGTGTCACCTTCTCGGGTGTCCCTTTTGGGATTGTTCTAGGGTGACCCAGCTCGGGCACCCCCCCCTCTCTTCTCTCCCCCATTTTTTTTTCGGTCTGGCTCGACCCTCGCGGCGAGCACAGTGGAGGGGGAGGCTCGCTCTCCCCCTCGCGTGCAGCTGGCCTGAGGCCGCCCGTCGGCCTCCCCTGCCCCTCTCAGCCGGCGGGGAGGCGGCGTTTGGCCGGCACACGCTAGCTCAAGCGCCGGCGCTTGGCCGGCGCTGTCGCGCCCTCCGGGGGCACGACGGGCCCGACCGACCGCCCCCCCCCCTCTTGGGCGGGGTCCCTCGCGTCGGGTCCCCCTCAGGCCCGACAGCAGCAGCTGCTGCAGCAACTGCTGCTGTGGTTGCTGTAGCAACTGTTGCTGCGGTTGTTGTAGCAACTGCTGCTGTTGCTGTAGCTGCTGCCTGCTGCTACTGTTGCTACGGCTACTGCTGCGGCTGCTGCCTACTGCTGCTGTTGCTGCTGCGAATGCTACTGCAGCAACTGCTGCAACTGCTCGCCGCCGCCGCTGCTGCTATGGCTGCTGCCCGCCGCTGCTGCTGCTGCCGCTGCGCCTGCTGCACGCTGTCGCTGCTGCTGCAGCTGCTTGCCGCTGTTGCTGCTGCTGTTGCTCACTATCGCCTGCTGCTGCTGCTCGTAGCCGCTAGCTGCTGCTGCCGCTCGCTGCTATTGCTGCGGCTGCTGCCCACCGCCACTACTGCAAGCTGCTATTGCTGCGTGCTGCCACTGCTCGCTGCCGTCGCCGCAAGCTGCTGCTTCTCCTGCGAGCTACTTCTCCTCCTCCCTCTTTTTTCTTTTTTCTTTTTGTGTGTACACACCGGTAGCCAGACACGGCTGCTGGTGCCACCCGGTGCTGCTGATGCTGCAGTGGGTGCTGCCCGTAGCCGCTACCGCCGCATGTGCTTCCCGCCGCTTGTTGCTACTATGACCGCTATTGCTTGTAGCTGCCGCCGTTGTCTCTGCTAC
Source organism: Penium margaritaceum (assembly GCA_023375785.1). Classification (NCBI taxonomy): domain Eukaryota; kingdom Viridiplantae; phylum Streptophyta; class Zygnematophyceae; order Desmidiales; family Peniaceae; genus Penium; species Penium margaritaceum. The sequence continues at coordinate 15,093 of SZWC01015053.1, forward strand.
CTCCACCGATCCGCTGCAACGTAGTCACGGTGGGTCCCTCCAGGATCTACTGCTACTGCTATGGGTGGCTGTCGCTGCTGCCACTCACTGCTGCTTCTGCTGCTGCGTCTCTGCTGCACAGCACAACGAGCTGTGGCTCGTTTGCTCTGATACCATGACAAGTTTCCTAGAACCTTCTTAACCACTTGCCGCGACACTAGGCGTCAGCGCCAAGTCAGCGTGTGACAATAGTCACAAATTAGAGACAGAACTGCAAGGGTCTGCGTTGGGACACGAACAGAGTGTCAGGAAACTCAAACTGAATATAATTGCAGAGAGAGTTGACAACTGAGCAACAATGAGCCTAAATAGTTGCTGGCCGCCTAGAGTCGCTAGGGGCGGCGGTATTTTCGTACCTGCTCAAACTGGCCTAAAACCACGGTTTTAGCCGTAACTCACTGCTCAGGTATCAGAATCACCCGCTGTCTGCACCAAAACGTGCAGAACAATGAGCTCTACGCAACGGACCCACGCAAGGTGGGTTTGCATCATCTAGGCACAAATAGCAAGCAAAACAAGGAAATCAGCCAAAATGGCCTGTTCACCGAGAAAACTCTAGAGCACTCGGAACTGCACTAAGAGCACCCATAAATGTACGAGTGCAGTACCGAGACATCAACGTGTGCTTTCCACGACAGGAAGCACACACAAAGTCACACGTCTCCTCATCGCACCGGTACATGCTGCCGGGTGCGTGGGTCTCGAACACCGAGAAAACTCCAGCAAAGGCAGACCAGCCAGTCAGGCTGTAGAGACGCATCATCTGCGTCACACCTGTCATGTCGTAGCTCCTGGATAAGTCCCTGGACAATCCGGAGTCCCGTCGGGTCGTCACGATCTCCAATGCGGCCACCGCTCACTATCAGCTCCGGGTGCACACGTAACTGCCACGGCTGTGGCTCATCACGGGTGGAAGCCACACATACACTGCTGGGTTACTCTGCAGATATTCTGGAGACGCTAGAGTTTTCTCGGTGGACAGGCTCTTGAGACCGATTTGCATGTTTTGCATTGTACTTCCACAGATTGATGCCGGACTAGTGCGTGTGACCAGTTGTAGCGTTCGACTCGAGATTCTGCACGTCTAGGTTTAGACGGTGCAGCATTCTCACATGTGTGCGCAGAGTTTCGGCCAAAACAGTGGTTTTGGGCCGGTTTTAGGACAGCTCTGGGACCGCCGCGTGCGACACCCGCTGTGCGCCGCGGCAGGTATTTATGGCATGGACCTGTCATTTGTTATCTCTCTCTGCAAATGCTTATGAAGCTTTCAGACACTTTGCCTTGTGTCCCCTAGCCAAACCCTTGCCGTTACGTGCACGACTTGTGACTGTCGTCACCGTCTGATTAGGCACTGACGCCTGGTCAACGGGAGTGTGGCTAGGAAGCTTCTATGCATCTTCTTATGGTATCAGAGCAACAAGCCAGAGCTTTTTGTGCTGCACAGCAGGGATGCAGCAATCGCAGCAGTAGTGAGCAGTAGCAGCGGCAACAACACAGAGCAGCAGGGACAGGTCCTTGGAGGACCCACCAACCTGCGCCATTGCAAGGCGTAGGCCGCAACACCTGTGTGACGGAGGAGTTGTGCAGGAGGGGTGCAGCAGTGTAGCAGCATGCCAGTGCAGCAGCGCCATAGCAGCTGTCCAGCAGCGCAACAACAGTGCTGGTAGTTTTGACCACAGCAGCAGCAGGAGCAACAACATCGGCGGCGGCAGCAGAAACATCAGCAACAGTAGCCGCCAAAGTGGCTTGGGGCCGTTGCCGTCAAGCTCGACGGCAGCAGCAGCAGCAGCATCAACAGGAGCGTGCGCCACCACTGCCCCTGTCCGTGCAACTTCCTAGAAGCCGCACGGACGTGGAGGAGCTGCAAACGAAAATCGCGTCAGCCACCACCTCCCCGTCGGCACGAGCTTGCCCTGGCTTCAAACAAACGCCGTTTTCAGCGTTTGAGGGTGCGTTGGAAAGCTCTTCTCTCAAGATCTCCAGAGCTACTATTCACGTTTTGTTTCGTGGTCTGTCGCCACCAGCAAAGACTGAAGTGCAACGCAGATTTGTTTTCTACTGAAACTCGGGCAGAACAGGGAAAAGTGACGTTTTGCCACTTTTTCCAACTTTTGCGACCGAAAATTTCACCACCATGTTCAGCACATTCAGGAGCATCTGTGGTCCAAATTTCGCTTGATTTGGACAACCTTGAATTTTTAGTGCTGAAATTTTTAAATTTCAGCACTTAGCCAAATTTCTGGCCGTCGGCACCATACTTAGCCAAAATTTTGGCCGGACAGTCAAAAATTGCCAGCGTCTCAAATTCTCAAGAAACGCTGTCAGTTTCTTGTTTGGAGCATTTTCGACGCTCGGCCCCATACTGAGCACCGCGATGGCGCCGGTCCGTGACAAGGACAAAGGACCCGCTGATCCCTCTTCCTCCACTTCGGGCGTTGTGAGCCCGCGGTCGCAGTCCTGCCTGATCGATGAGCTTCATCGGTCGCAGGACGAGATGCGCCAGCAGCAGCAGAGGCATCCGACGCGTTGCAGGAGATCACGGAGTTACTGCGGGGTCGTTCGATGGCTTCACAGCAGCCACCTGGAGAGTCTACTGGAGCTGCTCCATCCGCTCAGCAGTCTACACCCTACACAGTGCGGCGGTCTCAGCATCGATCATCACAGGTGGACACCTGGGACGAGGAGGAGATTGAGGATGACTCACGCGAGCACGAGATTTATGTGCTTGAGGAGCGCATCCGTGAGTTAAGTCTGGGATCACAGCCTCCCACTCCACCACCTTCTTGCCGTCAGGGTCAGACACGTCGTTCAGCAGCGTTCACCTTTGGTGGTGTTTCCCTCACTGGTGGGCTCCCCATACCCCGCCCACCATCTCTTGAGCCTGAGGTCGCCCTCCCCTTGGAGCGGCGACCGAAGGACTTTGAGACACCTCCACCCCGTTATGATGGTGACGAGGGCTTCGATTGCTGGGAGACCCTGTTTCAGGTGTGGGCCGATTCTGAGGGTGTCTAGCCGTACTACCACAGCCAGTACCAGACCTGCGACGCTCACCAGGCCTAGACAGCAGCAAGAGCGATGCGGGGTCTCCTCTACGCCATGCCACGGGAGACTGTGATCGACTTCCGTCCTTTCCTCAGTCAGACCGGGACCGGGATTGGAGCAGATCCGCGTCAGGGCTGGGAGCTGGCCCTGACACTTCTCGCTGCGGAGACCCATGCCACGAGGGCGGCCCGACTACGTGAGTTTCACTCCCTCCGCCAGGGCCCCACAGAGCTCGCAGCTGACTACTGGAGGCGCGCGATGCGCCTTTACACGCGCCTTGGGACCGGTGGCGGGACGCAGTTGTGGGCGCTCGATACCATCATGATGGGAGCGCATTTGGACCATGTGAAGCTCTTGACGGGCTTCGATCGTGTGGCTCTCTCTGAGCTGTCAGAGTCACTGCAGCTGCTTCCTTGGGCCCATCGCTACTTCATCCAGGCCACATCGGCTCATGAGGCTGCCGTCGCTCATCAATAGAGTCCACTGGTTGCAACAGTGACTACGACGCCTCCTACCCCTTTGTCCCTGCTCACCAGTCCCACCTCGACCGCCTCCTCCTCCTCCTCCTCTACTCCGAGCGGCCACACTCAGGGCATTGCAGCGGCTGCACAAGGAAAGAAGGGGAAGAAGCGACGCGGAAAGGGACAGTAGCAGCAGCAGCAGCAGCAGCCGGCGAGTAGTGGCAGTGGACGTTCTGTCCACTGCTACAACTGTGGAGGCGCTCATTGCTACACAGAGTGTGAGCAGCCACTTGACTGGACTCGGATCATGCGCGGCCTCCTAGCGGTGCACACACAGCGGACTTCCTCAAGCGACACACGGACTGGGCGTGCCGCGACCACGAGTGCTGCAGACGCACCTGTTTCATCAAGCGGCAGTAGTGAGGTGGACCCTCGGGATCGCACGATCGCAGAGCTTTGTCAGCTGCTGGCACTTTGTACTCAGGGAGGTGCGAGTGTGTTTTCAGAGCCGAGTGGTCCTGACATAGCTTGTCTTACTGCGTCTGTTGCTCGTGATGATGCTTGTGGTGGAGCTATGGTGGCTTGCGATGAGGATGGACCTGACAGTATCGACTGGCTTGTCGAGTCACATATCCGTGTTGTCCGTCGTTGTTCCGAGTCCTTTGTTGAGCGCCCAGCAGAGGCAGAGTGTTCTGTGGCACGTTGCTCAGTGTAGACGACTGGTCGTGAGCGAAGTGGCACCTGGATTATTGACTCTGGGGCCACTCATCACATGACCTATCGTCGTAGTGACTTCGTTGTGCTGGGTCCCGTTGCGTCTGTTCGGTCTGTTCGCACAGGGTCTGGTCAGTCGTTGCCTGTACAGGGGGTTGGGGTTGTGCGGTTCGATGGTCCCTCTGGCCCCTTGTACATTTCTGATGTGCTCTTTGTCCCTGCTCTTGAGCTCAGCCTGCTCTCTGTTCGTGCATGCACCAGGATGGGCCTCACTATTGAGCACTCTGCTGACTCTGCCACAGTGACTGCTCTTGACAACCGTGCCGTTGTGCTTCGTGCCTCTATTGTTGATGACCTGTATCGTGTGTCTCATTACACTCCCTCTGCTTCTCCTTCCCCTCCCCCTTCTGCGCGAGTGTTTGTCACTGGTGTTCTCTCCCCGGAACACCAGCGCTTGTTACACCGTCGCCTCTGCCATGTGAGCTCGGACACTGTGTCCATGCTCATTCATACTCAGCCAGCCCTCGGTCTTGACGCAGCTTCTTTTGAGAAGCTGCCCAAGACCGACTGTCTTTTTTGCGCCCAGGGTAAGATGCATCGCTGCTCCTACCCTGACTCCTCCTCCCGGGCACTGCGCCCACTTGAGTTGGTTCACTCGGACCTTCTCGGCCCTCTCCCAGTGGAGTCCCTCTCTGATCGGGGTCGATATGTTCTCACCCTGACGGATGACGTATCGCGGATGCGATGGGTCTACAGTCTGCACCACAAGAGCGATGCCTCATTGGCAGTCCGCTTGTGGCTTGTGATGGCTGAGCGTCAGTCTCGTCACACTCTGCACACATTCCGTTCAGATCGTGGTGGCGAGTTCTTGGGTGAGATGGATGCCTACTTTGCCGAGCACGGTATCTTTCACCAGCTCTCCGCCCCTGGTACACCACAGCAGAACGGTGTGTCTGAGCGTTGGAACCTCACCATGGAGGATGCGGTTCGCGCTATGCGATTTGAGTGCGGTCTACCGGAGTCCTTTGCCTTTGAGGACTTCTCTTACATGACGTGGGTCTGGAACCACTTGCCGCATGGTCCGCTTCCAGACCATGTCACGCTGTATGAGCTGTGGTTCGGCCATCGCGCTGATCTCTGTCTCGCTCGCGTTTGGGGTTCTCTCGCTTGTGTCTGGTACACCGAGGACCAACAGGGTTCTAAGGTCTCACCTCGGGGACGCATGTGTGCCTTCCTCGGCATCTCCCCCCGGTCGAAGGCCTGGCGGTTTTGGGACCCTGCTCGCCATCGCATTGTCGAGTCTCGAGATGCTCTCTTCTTTGAGACTCTGACCTACCGCGACTTGTCCAGCATTCTGTCGCTGGCCGCCGACCACGTTCCTACCTGCGTGGCTTCCCGGCGGATGGGGGAGACTAGTCCTGCGGATGGGTCCGGCCGGGCTTCCTCACCTGCTGACCGGTCTCTGGCTGCTGACGATCCGGCCATCGTGGCTGTGGGTCCAGTAGCCTCATCCGTACCGTCCGACACACCCGATCCTGTGCCACTTCCTTGTTCCACACCGGATCCCGTGCGGGCTCTAGTTCCCTCTGACACACTTGATCCCGTACGAGCGTCAGTTCCCTCTGGCACACCTGACCCTGTGTCGGTGTCAGACCCTTCGGGCACACCCGATCCCGTACTGGTGCCAGTGCCGGTCCCCTCTAGTACACCTGACCCCTTACCAGTGTCAGTCCCCTCCGTCACACCCACTCCCGTGCATCCACCCATGCCTCCTACGACTCTGGCACAACAACCTTCCCCGCAGCCTGAGGCGAGCGCTGCGTCAAGGTACTCCCGCGAGCCTGGCGGTCGCCTGCGACCATTGCCCTCTAGAGCTCAGCGGACTGCTGACCTTGTGTCCAGACGATTGACTTGTAGTGTTCAGAGTGGCGAGCACGGCACGAAGGTCCTTGGCCTGAGTGTCCAGGCAGACTACACCGAGATTCACCCAGCATGTCATATCGGCCACAAGTTGGTCTCTCGAGAGTTCTTGGTCGCTTGCGACGCCGCAGCCGACCTTGTCACGGTCAGACCGAGTCCGGAGGCGTGTATCTTAGCAACCCGGAGTGCTCCCTAGACGATGCCTGATCTAGGCACGTTGAAGGAGGCACTCTCAGCTCACAATGCAGACCTGTGGCGTGCTGCTTGTGAGGATGAGCTGAGAGCCATCCGTGAGCACGGTGTCTATGAGCTTGTCGACCTCCCGCCTGGGCGGAGGGCTGTACAGGCCAAGTGGGTCTTTCGCAAGAAGGTGAAGCCTGATGGCACACTAGATCGCTACAAGGATCGCTTGACGGCCAAGGGGTTCTCGCAGGTTGAGGGAGTGGATTTCACTGACACCTTTGCACCGGTTGGCCGCATGACCACGGCTCGCACTCTGTTCGGGGTTGTTGCTCATCACGCCTGGGAGCTGCACCAGATGGACGTGAACAACGTGTTCCTCCATGGCGCAGTGGCAAGCAGGATTGTATCATACATAGCTCATCAGAGGCTGAGTATGTTGCTCTGGGGGCTGGGGTTGCTGAGGCGGTGTGGCTGCAGCGTTTGTTTCGTGAGTTGCGTCAGTCTGTGCCCTGCATTGTTCTGCGCTGTGACAACCAGAGTGCTCTTGCCATCGCAGACAACTCTGGTGTGTTTCATGCACGCACAAAGCACATTGCTGTTGAGCATCACTTTGTGTGTGATCTTGTGGAGCGACAGGTGATCTCTGTCATCTGGGTCGGCACGGACATAAAGCGGGCTGACTTCTTGACTAAGGCGCTTGCGTGTGGAAATTTCATGGTGGCCATTCGTTCTGTCGGGCTACGCCCCTTGCTTGAGAGTGGCTGAGATGGGGTGTGTGAGCATGGACTGTTGTACATCTAGTTGTGCACATGTGTCAGTTGTGCATGCGTATGGACATGCGTACCATCGGGTCATGGTGGAGTGTTGTGATGTGAGCTGTTTCCGTCCGTTTGTACAGCTTACTGTGACCACTCAGCCGTGTCCATGCTTGTGCAGATCCCTGATGCGGACCCAGTTGGCGCTGGAGCACTGATGGTTGGTGGATTCACCCGCCAGCAGCCACCAGGCGGCTGCCATGACGTCCCGGGTGCTTGCTGGGGTACTCTGCAGTTTTTTTGCAGACGCTAGAGTTTTCTCGGTGGATAGGCTCTTGAGGCCGATTTGCATGTTTTGCATTGTCCTTGCATAGTTTGATGCCGGACTTGTGCATGTGACCAGTTGTAGCGTCCGGCTTGAGATTTTGCACGTCTAGGTTCAGACGGCGCAGCATTCTGACATGTGTACGCAGAGTTAAGGCCAAAACAGTGGTTTTGGGCTGGATTTAGGACAACTCTTGGACCGCTGCGTGTGACACCCGCTGTGTGCCACGGCAGGTATTTATGCCATGGATCTGTCATTTGTTATCTCTCTCTGCAAATGCTTATGAAGCTTTCAGACACTTTGCCTTGTGTCCCCTAGCCAAACCCTTGCCGTTACGTGCACGACTTGTGACCGTCGTCACCGACTGTACCGGTGCGACGAGGAGACCCGGTGGTTGTACTAGCACTTCCAATGTTCGGGAAGCTGTTTTGGATATCTGGATGCTGATTTTGAGATTTTCTAGCACTGCACGTATTTTCTCCGCGGTCAAGCCCCGGGCACTCGGAGAGCTGTTCCGGTGCCTCAAGGAGACCACTGTTATTGTTTTAGTTGTGTATGCACTCTATTCTCCCCGCTGACTCGTTTGGGTTCAGCGGGGTTGATGGGACCCGGTGCGGCTTGCTACTAGCGCCCCTACTTAAGCCCGCTATGGGCTCATTTGTACTTTCTCCTTGTTCTTTTGTATTCAGCGTTCTACACTGAGCCAAATTCTTGCTGTCTTGCATCGCACTCACACACAGAGCTCATGTTTGTTTTTGCATGGGTTCATTTCCAATTTTGGTAGTACAGCACCGGGGGGTGTGTGAGTAGCAGAAGGAGCAACACTGGGCGGAATGCACAGAGAACGTGCCACGTGGCACCACACAGGCAGCAGCGCTAGCAAGCACAAATTGACTGCACTCGATCGCCAAAGGGGCGGTGAGCAGCGTAGAACAACAGTAGCAACTGCTGTAGCAGCAGTGGCAACGGTAGCAACAGCGGTAACAGCAGTAGCAACGGCGGGCGGTAGAATTTGCAGCAGCTGTGCTTGCAGCTGCAGTAGTAGCTGCAGCTGTTGTCTATAGCTGCTGCCTGTAGCTGCAGTAGCAGCGGTGGTAGCAACGGCGGCGCACAACAACAGTAGTAGGTACGGCAGCAGAAAGCAGTAGCAGCAGCGGCAACCGCTTGGCCACGAAAGAGCAACAGCAGTAGCAGCGATGGAAGCAACGGCGGCACACAGTAGTAGCAGCAACAGCGGCAGCTGCAAATTGGAGCGGCGCACAGTAGCAAGCAGCAACAGCAACAGCGGCCGTGTACAGCAATAGCAGCAGCGGCGGCAGCAGCAATTTGTAACAGAAACAATTATGCAGAGCAGCAACAACAGCAAAAGCAACAGCAGCAGCAGTAACCGTAGCAGTCGTAGCTGCTGCTCAGAGCAACAGTAGTAGGAGCAGCAGCAACCACAGCAGCAACAGCTTGCTGCTGTAGCTGTTGCTGCCGACGCGAGGAGGGCCTCGCAACCCTCTTTTGAGGGCCCCCTCCCCTCCCTCTCGTAGGGTCTCCCTCGAGCCCCATCAAGGGGGCCCCCTCGGAGGGGGGCTTGTCGGGCCCGTGAGCCCCCTCGGCCCCATCGGCCCTGTCGGCCGACCGACGGAGGCGGCCGACGACGAGGGAGGGGCAGGACCCCCCCTTCCTTCCTCGCTACCACCTACCTCACTCGCTCGCACGGGCGAGCGAGTGAGCAAGCGTGCGCGCGAGGGGTCAGCCCATCCCCCCTATTTTCTCCATTGCCCCAAAATAGGGGCAATCAAGAAACGGGGGACGAGAAGAAAAAAACGACAAGGGGTACGCCTGAAAGCAAGTGCAAAAGAGAGAAAAAAAAGAATGAGGGCTGAAGGCGAGCAGAGGGGAGAACAAAAAAAAAGGTGGAGGGTGAGGGCAAAGGAAAAACACAAAAGGGGGCCTGAGGGCAAGAGAATAACGATAAAAAAACAAAAAAACCGTACAACTACTACCGCCGCAGCAGTAGCAGCATTCGTGGCAGCAATAGCAGTGGCGGGCGGAGTTGGAACGACTACATAGTGAGGGGCAGTTGCAACTACGTCTACACTCCCTCCTTCCCAACTGACAGCAGATTGTTGTCGGCGGCGATTTCTTTTTCGAGACGCGTCGAGGACCGGCGTCTCTCTTGGGCCCGTGGATTGGTGTGCACACGTCACCCCATATGGTCAACGACAGATTCGAGTCTGTGCATCTCCGAGGGCTGGGTTGTTCACCGCTTGGAACAGCAGCAACAGAAGAGAGCCACCCCCTTCTGTTCCTGGAGTAGTCTTCGCTCCGTTAGTGGCAGCACCATTAGTAGACGCAACTAGTCAGACTCCATACTCCGGGCGTACTGTGGTAGTGCAGCTCGCCCAGTCTGGTCACGTTTGCTCACCCTGACGCCGTGACCTCCGGGAGTGACAGTACCTACTAGTCTCATCATCTCCCGTGGCCTGGTTTTCACCACCGGGAGTAGGTTCCCTCGGCACCTATCCATCGTCCGGCGCGCGATATGAGTGCGCGGACATCTGAGCAGGCGCCCTGCGCGTTTGCCTGTTATTACTGTGGTGATGGACGTCATGGTTGGCGTCGCTGTCGGAGGCATCCTCACGGCTGGCATCCACCTTGGCTTCAGCCTCGTCCGAGCATGCATCCCCCACAGCATACGTATCTACCGGCGTTGGTAGATCCCCTAGTTGGACCTCTTGCGAGCATATTTGCCAAGATTCACGGCCTGCGGCAGACTATGCAGCGGCTTTGTGACCTCGTCGTCACTGAGCGCACTTCTGTTACTAGTTTGTCAACGGCCTCTTCGACCAAATCTCCTTCATCCTCTCTTTCTTCCTCACTTGATGGTGTCCCTTCAGCTTCATCCATCGGCCTATCCCAGGCTACCACCATGCTCTTGATCCTCCACTTTCCTGCGACCACGACGCCACCTCGCGATGACATGTCGTGTGTCCCCGCGGCGTCGGCGTCAGCGCTCCACACGCCCTACTCGTGCCGGTCTTGATACATCCTCTACCTCCTCGGCTGTACCTGTCGAGGGGGAGTGTGGTCACCGCGCATTGCCTGTTGTGGCCGTAGTGACAGGATCCGCACTCACGCCAGGCCGTGGTGCCCGAGCGTCCGCTTAGGCAGACTCAGATGATACGGTGACAGTACATGGCGTGGAGTCTGATCCCGACATGGCGTTCATGGTGGAGACTTGCCCGTCATCGTCCAGGCTGGATCTAGATCTTCCACAGCAGCAGGTGACATCAGGAGGAGCGCAGGCACGGCGTCCTTGGACGATGCCACTCGCGGCTCCGTCCGGTGGAGGCCCATGGGTGGCACAAGAGTCCCGTACGGATCAAGATGCATCTACCAGACTTTTGGGGGAGAGTGTGAAGACGACTCACACCAGTCCGGTGGGTGTTGGAGTACTTGGGACGTGCATGTCATCGAAGTTGACATCTATGCTGGGGGAGCAGCCAGACATTCTACAGTAGCATGTTTCGTCAGGAGGAGTGCAAGTTCCGCGTGCCTTGGCGGTGCCACTCGTGACGCCGATCGGTAGCAACCTGGCGGTGGCACAGGAGTATCGTGGGGATCAGGATGTCCCATACGGATTTTTGGGGCCGTTGGCGCACGGGATTCACACCAGCCCGACAGCGGTCGCAGTGCATGAGCAGAGTCGACCGGCTGGTCTTTTAGAGGTTGAGGCATTCTTGAGAGCAGCAGTTCTGAGAGATGTCGCTGGGATAGATGCTGCAGCAGACACAATAGGCTCCACCGTCTCATCTGCGCTACCTGAGGACCAGCTTCAGTGTGAGGAGTCTTCCATGTTCCTAAAGTCTATGGGTTCCCGTACACACGACGGAGCAGCGACATTCATGACGGAATCAGATGGTGGTCCTCACTCTATCATCGAGCAGGTGGTAGCGACAAGCCTTCTCGGCGAGATATTCCATGAGCGCCAGCTGCGCTTGCTAGTCGCCTTGACGGGCATTGTCGGGACGGAGTCTCGCACACATATGTTTACTACAGCAGCAGTCGAGGACAGTGGACCAGATCCGTACATGCGGATGGAGTCACCTCGTCAGCAGGGGCTGAGTTCTCCCCCTCGTTTTCACCTGTTGGTGACCCTGCTGATCACATCGATGCTGAGAGTGGCAATACCTACACGGACGACATTTCCACATGCTCCGCGGACTCTGACGAATCCTCATTCTCATTCTCTCTTGGCATGCGACCGCTCAGTCCTCGTACGACAGACACGAGCTGTGGTGTGGATGCGACACCTGCAGCTGCATCCGATGTTGCAACATCTCAGTACATTACGAGTTTTGTTGACCCCCAAGAGGATGCAACAGCACCGGCTCCATCATCTTCAGCAGTAGAGATGTAGATAGAGCTGTACTTGGGAGTTCTACAATCTGCATGTGCAGCATCTAGTGAGGCAGAGTTTATGCTATGCGAGGCAGACGTGGGCCACCTCCACATGTCTGAGGCAGATTACGATGACCTGGAGGAGGGTATAGTGATGCTACAACGGGAGATGATGGCAGCACGTGAGCAATTTTCAGAGGAGGGGAGCATCACTACTATCCGCACGAGCCTTCTGCCACCAGCATTTGGTACACCCATACTCGGGGAGGATCTTGTAGCAGCTTTGAGTATGACATTCGACGGCGATACTACCATAGGAGAGCTAAGCGTGCCTTCAGTTTTCTCCATCGTCGCTCCTGTCGACTCCGTCATCACTCCTCCTTGTGCGGCTGCCATCACGCACCTTCGTCCACCTGAATCAGCTGCTCTATTGTCACCTTCGTCCATGAGTGGTGATCCGGTTTGTCGCCCCAGCCCTCTTCTTCTTGCCGTACACTCCTGTGCCTCAGGGTGCTCTATCTCGCGTCAAAGGCCAGCTCCGCTACTTCATGCACGCTTGCGTTCTACTCGCCCATTCCCTTTCCTCCGGCGTACATCGATTCATCGCGGTAGAGCGGAGAGGGAGGAGAGATTGGGACCCTTGGCAGTCACGCGAGGACTGGTACACTCCAGGTGATGTAGATTGACGTGAGGAGTTGCAACCGGAGACACCACTTCGTCCTTGAGCATAGGAGCCGACTCGCATGTGATAGGGGGAGCTATCTCTGCATGATGGACACACCACATGACTCATCGCCCAGGATTTGTTCAGTTAAGATATTAGCATCTCCATTGAGGACATTGCTGTCAGGTTCATCTGCCCAAGGGGACTGTTGTGTGGACCTTGTCCTAACGCGACGTCATGGGAGATGCATGGCTAGGTCCATGTGTTGCTGTTAGCATCTACAGCATCCGGCGTGTGGCTCATGCTTTGTGCCTGCACAGCTGCATGTGGATGGTAGCACACTGTTGGTCAAGACCCTGACACTTGGTAGGTTGTACAAGTGTCACGAGGAGACCATGTGATTGTGTGTCTTGGTGTGTGGCTGTACTACGTGTGGCATGTGCATGCGAGCTGGGTCGCTCTTAGTGGTCGAGACCCGGACACCTGGTGAGTTGCACCCATGTTATGAGGAGATAATCTTATGATCCTGTGTTTGGATGATGATGCTATTGTGTTGGATTGCTCGTAGCGGTCGAGACCCGGGCACTGGTACCGCCAGTGTCACGACGAGACCATCTTGTCGTCTGACATGTGTATGATGTGCATTATACTGGTTTGTGCGCGTGTGCATCACTCCTCTCATGGTCAAGACCCAGACACTTCGTGAGATGTGCCAGTGTCCAGGGAGACCTTCGATGGGTAGCAGATCATTGTGTGTGTGGTTTACAGGTGCATATTGTGGTTTGGCATACATTGTTGTTCCGTGCCTTCGTTCATTTGTTCTGGCGTGGATGGCTATATCAGCCAGGGGGAGTGTTGGTATGTGTGGCTTCCACCCGTCACGACTGACGCCGATGCATTATCGATATACCCATGTTGGCGGTATATGATAGAGGAGGGCGTGACGACATGACGAGCCTCCGGAGTGTCTCGAGACTTCTCTAGCACCTACTACAGCGCTGGGGAGGCGCGGTCGATGCGTTCCGGTAGCCCTGTTGGCTTCTCCGGAGTTAGGAGAGTTTTCTTGGTGGATTGAGACCTGCGCACCCGGTGGACTGTACCGGTGTGACGAGGAGACCCGGTGGCTGTACTAGCGCTTCCGATGTTCGGAAAGCTGTTTTGGATATCTGGATGCTGATTTTGAGATTTTCTAGCACTACTTGTATTTTCTCAGCGGTCGAGACCCGGGCAATCGGAGAGCTATTCCGGTGCCTCGAGGAGACTCTGCAACACCTACGACAGAGCCGGTGTGTTCTCCCTGCTGACTTGTTTGGGTTCAGCGGGGGTGACAGGGCCCGGTGCGGCTAGCTGCTAGCGCCCCTACTTAAGCCCGCTAGGGGCTCGTTTGTATTCTCTCCTTGTTCTTTTATATTCAGCGTTCCAGACTTAGCCGAATTCTTGCCGTCTTGCATTGCGCTTACACACAGAGCTCATGTTTTTTTTTTGCATGGGCCTACATGCCCTAAAATATTGCCAATTTGGTATCAGAGCACAGGGAGCATGTGAGCAGCAGAAGCAGTAGCAGTGGGCGAAACGCAAAGAGAACGCGCCACGTGGCACCACGCTGGTAGCAGTGCAAGGGAGTGCAAAACGACTACATGTGAACGCCACAAGGGTGGTGAGCTGCACACAATAGCATTAGCGACTGCGGCAGCAACATTAGTAGCAGGAGCAGACGTGGAAGCCGCGGTAGTTGTAGTGCCACGTAGCAGGAGCAGTGGCGGTAGAGCTGCTGCTCACAGCAACAACAATAGCGGCGGTAGCAGCAGCAGCAACGGCCAGCACTAGCATTCACAAAAGCTGTAGAGGCGGCAACACCAGTAGTAGCAGCAACCACTTTGCCGCGCAGCAGCAGCACTAGCACCTGCAACAACTCATAAGCCACTGCAGCAGCTACGTCAGCAGCAGCAACACATAGCAGTAGAAGCAGCAGCCACTATAGCAGTGGTAGTAGCAGCAGCAATACCAACGGCAGCAGCAAGCGGCAGCCGCGGCAAAAGCAAGAAGCAGCAGCAGCTGTTGCACAATTTAGCAGCCGTAGCAGCTACAACGGAAGCAGCAGCTGTAGCAGCAATAGTGGCGGCAACATCAAGTAGCAGCAGCAGCTGCTGCGTAGAGTAGCAGCAACAGGAGCAGTGACGGAAGCAGTAGCAATAGCAGCAACCGCAACAGCTGCACAGGCCGTTGCAGTTGTTGTTGCAGGAGGGCCTCACAGCCTTACTCTAAGGGCCCCCGCCCCCTCAGAGGGGCCCCCTCGACCCCCATTTAACGGGCCTCTGCGAGGGGGCCCGTTGGCCCGTTCACCCCCCTCCCCTCTTGTCGAGGGGACCCTCGGAGGGCCCCATCGAGTCCCTTCAAGGAGCCCCTCGGAGGGGCTCGTCGGCTTCGTCGACCGACCGACGGAGGGGCCGACGGCGGAGAGGGGCCGACCCCCCCCCCCCCTTTCCGTGTGCCACTCGCTAACTCGCTTAGTCGCTTGCTTAGCAAGCGAGCGAGTGAGTAGTGAACAGGAGCGAGGGCCGGACAAGCCGTATTTTCTTCAGTGTCTAGCTTGGGACACTCGAG
>SZWC01015053.1:30205-47346 GCA_023375785.1 Penium margaritaceum
CCCCCCCCCCCCCCTTTCCGTGTGCCACTCGCTAACTCGCTTAGTCGCTTGCTTAGCAAGCGAGCGAGTGAGTAGTGAACAGGAGCGAGGGCCGGACAAGCCGTATTTTCTTCAGTGTCTAGCTTGGGACACTCGAGAACAGGGGGTGTGAGTGAAAACAAAATACGGAGGGGGTGCACCTGAGAGTGAGTGGTGAAGAGAAACAAAGAGAGAGAATTAAAAAGAAGGGGAGGAGGGGAAAGACAGTTTCAATCAATCGTGCAGGGCCACAGCATAGCCGGGCATCTCACCGCCACCAATAATAGTACTAGCCTCAGCAGCGAAAACATCTTCTGTAGTAGCAGTGGTTGTGGCGGTCCATTGGCGACGACTGCTTAGTGCACAACGGTTGTTACAACGCTTAATATTTCACATTCCCAGCCGACATATGATTGTGTTGTCAACGGCAATCTCCGCTTTGAGACGTATCCTGGACAGACGTCTCCCTGGGGCCCTTCGATTGGTATGCACACTTCACTTCGTATGATCAATGGTGGATTTGAGTATTTCTATCTCTGAGGGTTGGGTCGTTTGTCTCTTGGAGCAGCAGCCACACCAGCAGTTGCCACCCCATCTCTTCTTGGAGCTGTCTTCGCTCCATTAGTGGCAGCAACATTAGTAGCAGCAGCTAGTCAGACTCTAGTCTCCGGGCGTGCTGTGGTAGTGTAGCTCGTCCCGTCTGGTCACGTTTGCTGACCCCGATGTCATGATCTCCAGGAGTGACTGTACCTACTGGCCTCATCCTCTCCCGCGGCTTGGTGTTTGCCACCGAGAGTAGGTGCCCTCGGCACCTATCTATTGTCCGGCGTACAAGATGAGTGCGCAGACATCTGAGTAGGCACCATGCGCATTTGCTTGCTATTACTGTGGTGATGGACGTCATGGTCGGCGTCACTACAGGATGCGCTGTTGCGGCTTGCATCCACCTTGGCTTCAACCTCGTTCGAGCATGCGTCCTCCACAGCATGCGG
The DNA here is from genome assembly GCA_023375785.1 of Penium margaritaceum. Classification (NCBI taxonomy): domain Eukaryota; kingdom Viridiplantae; phylum Streptophyta; class Zygnematophyceae; order Desmidiales; family Peniaceae; genus Penium; species Penium margaritaceum. The sequence goes on from SZWC01015053.1 coordinate 31,216, forward strand.
ATCTGCCAGCGTTGGTCGATCCCATAGCTGGACCTCTGGCGGCCATATTCGCCAAGATCTACGGCATGTGACGGATGGTATAGCGGCTTTGTGACCTCGTCGTCAACGAGCGTACTTCTGCTAGTAGTTCGTCGATTTCTTCCTTCATCACATCTCTTTTATCCTCTCCTCCTTCTTCATTTGGTGGTATCGCTTTAGCTTCACCTGCCAGCCAGTCCCAGGCTGCTACCATCCTTCTGATCCTCCACTCTCCTGCCACCACGACACCACCTCAAGATGACATGTCTTCATACAATCATTTCAGTCACGTCCGCACGCGGCATCGGCGTCAGCGTTCCGCACGCCGTGCTCGCGCCGGTCTTGATACATCTTCCACCTCCTCGGCTTCCGTTGCTATACCTGTCAAGGGGGAGTGTGATCACCATGCATTACCTGCTGTGACCGTAGCGATAGGATCTGCACTCGCGCCGTGCCTTGGTGCCCGTGTGTCACCTAAGGCAGATTCAGATGATACGGTGATAGCACACGACGTGGAGTCCGATCCGGACATGGCGTTCATGGTGGAGATTTGCATGTCATCGAGCTCGACTTCCACATCCGGACAGGTTCCAGATCTTGCGCAGCATCAGGTTACAACAGGAAGAGCATAGGCACAACATCCTTGGGCGGTGCCACTTGCGACTCCGACTGGTGGAGGCCCGGTGGTAGCACTGGAGTCCCGTACAGAATGTGATACATCTATTGGACTTTTGGGGGAGAGTAAGCATCAGACTCATACCAGTCCGGCGGATGTTGGAGTACTTGGGACGCTACCTGTGGACAAGCTTCAGCGTGAGGAGTCACCCATGTTTCCTAAGTCTTCAGGTTCTTGTACACACGACGGAGCAGCGACATGCATGACGGCGCCAGATCGTGGTCCTCACCCTATCATCGAGTAGGTGGTAGCGACCAGCCTTCCCGGCGAGACAGTGCGTGAGCGCCAGCTGCGCTTGCTAGTTGCCTTGACGGGCATTGTCGAGCTGGATTCCTGCACACCTGTATCCACTGCGGTGGCAGTCCAGGACACTGGAGTAGATTTGTACACCCGGATGGAGTCACCTTGTCAGCAGGAGCTGAGTTGTTCACTTTCGTGTTCACCTGTTGGTGACCTTGCTGATCACATCGACGTTGAGAGTGGTAGTTACTACACGGACGACATTTCCACATGCTCCATGGACTCTGACAACTCCTCCTCCTTCTCTCTCGGCATGCAACCGCTCACTCCTTATATGACAGATACAAGCTGTGGTGTGGATGCAACACTTGCAGCTCCATTTGATCTTCCAGCGTCTCAGCACATTGGGAGTTTGGTTGACCCCCAGGAGGATGCTGCAGCATCGGCTCCATCGTCTTCAGCAGCAGAGATGCAGATAGAGCTATACTCGTGAGTAGTGCAGTTTTCATGTGCATCATCCAATGAGACAGAGTTTATCCTGTGTGAGGCAGACATGGGCTACCTCCACATGTCCAAGGCAGATTATGCTGACCTGCAAGAGCGTGTAGTGATGTTGCAGCGTGAGGTGATGGCAGTGCGTGAGCGATTCTGAGAGGAGGGGAGCATTACTAGTATCGGCATGAGTTTTACACCACCAGCATCTGGCAAACCCACACTCGAGGAGGATCTTGTACCAACTCAGAGTATGACGTCAGCTGGAGACACTACCACAGGAGAGCTGAGCGTGCCTTCAGGTTCTGCTATCGTCATTCCTGTCAACTCCGTCCTTGCTCCTCCTTCTCTTGCTGCCATCAGGCACCTTCATCCATCCGACTCAGCTGCTCCATCGTCACCTTCGTGCATGAGTGGTGACCGGGTTCGTCGCTCCAGCCCTCCTCCTCTAGCCATACACCCTTGTGCCTCAAGGTGCGCTCTTCCGCATCGGAGGCCAGCTCCGCCACTTCATCCACGCTCGCGTGCTACTCGCCCATTCCCTTTCTTCCGGCTTACACAGATGCATTGCGGTAGAGCAGAGACAGGAGAGACTGTGAGTTGGGACCCTTGGCAGTCATGCGAGGACTGGTACACTCCAGGTGATGGAGTTGCAACGTGAGGAGTCGTAGCCGGAGACACCACTTTGTCTTTGAGGGAGGGAGCCGACTCGTACATGACAAGGGGAGCTATATCTATATGATGGAGAGAACACATAATTCATCGCCTAGGATCTGTTTAGCTACGGCATCAGCATCTCCATCGAGGATATTGCCGTCAGGTTCATCTGCCCAGGGGGAGTGTTGTGTGGACCTCGACCTGACGCGACGTTATGGGAGATGCATGGTGAGGGGTCCATACTCTGCTATGAGCATACTATAGCTGCACTCTATTGGTCGATACCCGGACACTTGGTCGGTTGCACCAGTGTCACAAGGAGACCATGGGGTCGTGTATCTTGTTGTGTGGCCATACTACGTCTGGCATGTGCATGCCAGCTGGTATGCTCATATTGGTCGAGATCCGGACACGTGGTTAGGTACACCCGTGTTACGAGGAGACCCCCTATGATCCTATGTGTTGATTAATGTCTCTATTGTGGTCCACACACACACATCTGCGTGTGCATGGCTCTTCTTATGGTCTAGACCCAGACACGTGATTAGGTAAACCCGTGTTACGAGGAGACACCCTATGATCCTATGTATTAATTGATGTTGCTATTGTGGTCAGCACACAAATACCTATTGGATTTCTCGTAGTGGTCGAGACCCGGGCATTGGTACCGCCAGTGTCACGAGGAGACCGTCTTGCCGCCTGACATGTGTATGGTCTGCATTACACTGGTTTGTGTGCGTGTGCATGACTCTTCTTATGGTCTAGACACGGACACTTGGTATGATGTGCCAGTGTTGTGAGGAGACCTTAGATGGGCAGCAGATGTGTGTGTGGATGTGTGGTTGACTGGTGTAGATGGTGGTTTTTGCATACGCTGTTGTTCAGCACTTGAGCTTGTTTGTGAGTTCTAGCGTTGACGGCCACTATCCACAAGTGGGAACATTGCACCCCTGCGTGTTTTCCACAAGAGTAAACGGACTCAGTTTTGTTCATTTGAGGCAAACACGTCAGAAATCATGCGTGTACCTAGGAGTGAGAATAAACCAGCACAATGAAGCCTGCTGGCCTCTTGGGAGAAGCCGTTGGGCCGGCGGGAGCAAACGCCATCATGAGGCCTCAGCCCTAAGCGTTGTCTCTTCTATGGTCAGTCAGTCACCTACACGGGTGAGGTGATTGTGCAGCAAGGCGTGAGGTCACCATGTGATACTGACACATAAACCAACACTCCCCCATGACCCATAGCCTGACTGCACACAACCAGCAACAGGGACAGCAACGACGTCACGAGGAGTAACACACAACTGGACACAGGCACGTGGTACATCAACTCAGCCTGCGGCATCACGGACACACAACAGCCTAACAACGTGAATAGCTGCCTTGAAGACGTTTCTGCCAAGGGCCTTCGTAAGGAAATCAGCTCACTCTTGTCTGGTGTCAACCCACACGATCTGAACATGCCACATCGTGCAGGCACACGCTCACACACAAAATGGTGTTCGACATTGATATGCTTTGTGCGAGTACGATGCATGCCATCATGCTCAGCGATTGCTTTCGTGCTTTGATTGTCAGAGCACAGAGTGATGCAGCGGATGGGGATACACAAACACTGTAACAGGCGACAGAGCCAGGCACTCTCACACGTGCCTGTGCCAAGAGAAACATATTCAGCCTCACTTGAGGTGCGTATAACATAGCCTTGTTTGCCGATCTTCCACGAGATCACTGTCCCTTATGACAAGAAAAATGTAGCCTGTGCAACTGTGAGCATCCACATCATGTGCTTAGTCAATTTCAGTGTATCCATCGACAACCACTGATGGCTGTGCTTGGTATCAGAGACCAATGCAAGTGGTAGAGAGGGCATACCTGATCACATGCAATGCTGCATCCATGTGTTGTGCTCTGGGGCACTGTGAGAACTGGGCAAGAAATTTCATAGCAAACTTGGTACAAGCCAGGTACATCAGAGACCCAATCACTCACAAAAAATCCGTCACATCAATTGGCTCCCCCAACTTTGACACGTCCAATTTCTTCAACAACCGATGTCTAGCGGGCGTCATTGGTGTGGAAGTAGTTGGAGCTGACTCGAGGAGGGAGGCGAAGCGCTCCCCTAGGCTCCTGGCATATGCAACCTGGTGAACGTGAAGAACGCGACAAGCACGGTAACGCTCAAGGTCCATGCCTAGAAAGACACGAGCGGGATCCAGATCTTTTATCTTGTACGTGGACTACGGCAGGGCCTTTACAGATGCTATTGCTTCCTGGCTAAGAGACACAATCAGCAGGTAGTCGACATAGAGAAGAATGGTAGCAAATGGTCCTGAAATTGGAGTGACGAAGAGCGAAGGGTCAATTATGCTCTATCGGTATCCGCCATTCTCCAGGGTTGAGGTGATCTCCTAATTCCAACACCTTGAAGACTACTTAAAGCCGTAGAGGGCCTTGTGTAATCTCTAGACCCGGTCAGTCGCGTCTGTAAACCCTAGGGGCTGGACCATGTAGATCTCCTCCTCCAACTTTCCATGTAGGAATAAATTTTTTGCATCCATCTGCTTGAGTTCCCAGTCATAGTGTGCGATGAGATTGTGGAGAGCTTGAGCACTGGTGTAGCGGGTGACGGGGGCAAGGGTCTCGTTGAAGTGCACACCGGGGACTTGGGAAAAACCCTTGGCTGTAAGCCGTGCATTGTTTTTTTTTTAGCTTCCCGGTGGGCTTGTACTTCCGTTAGAACACCGAGCGGGTATCAATGGCCTTGCTGTCCGGTGGTAGATTGACTAGCTCATACACTGCATGATCATTAGAGATCTCAGCTCATCCTACATGGCAGCTTCCCACTGCTAAGTCATGTTCTACCCGTGCCTGCCAGACTGTTTGTTGGGATCAGGCAATGGGGATGTCGTAGCAGTAGTGGTGAGACACTCTACGACAGTGCCAAGAATGGCGGCTTCAAGCACTCTCTCATGCTCCGTCACGAGCAGTGTATACCCCAGGGTAGAGTTGGGGTGGACAACCCTTGTGGCCAGGCCTAAGGCATCCATGCCGCTGGGAAATGCTGGTGACTGCTTGGGTTAAGACTACGTCAGACGAGAGTGAGATGCCGAGATGCTCGAGGGGTGAGTGGGGAGGGAGTGGAGGCGCCCACCACGGACAAACGATGAGACAGGTGCAGGCCTCGGGGGGGAATCTGGGCACAAGCATGACAGGGGCCCACGGACTGGGCACAGTCAAGGTCAGCAGACTGGGCAAAGTCGGAGAATGCGCATGAGAGGTAGACCCCGAGGGAACAGAAGGAGAGGACAGGACAAAGGATGCAGGAGCGCTGGGTGAGAGGGCCTCAAGAGGCTCGTGGGCTGTGCCGAACACCTGGGGACGTGACGAGGGTAAAAGAAGCAAAGAAGGGACAATAGCAGGGACTACAGGAACAGCAGGGATAGCAGGGATTGCAGGGACCGCAGGACTGACCTCCCCCTCTAACCAAGCGAGCGGCAACAAAGGACGACGGAACGGGAAGAAAGACAGACTCAACAAATAGAGCATCACGAGACTTGACAACTCGCTGGCGCTTAGGATCCGAAAGGCACCAAGCTTTGGACTGGGCCGAGACGCCTAGAAAGGGACAAAAGCGCCCATGCGGGGAGAGCTTCCCATCAAGAAGGTCCTCGGGCAGCCAGAAAATCGCAATGCTACCCCAGACACGAGCGAGGAAGAGATCGGCACAGGTGCCGTACCAACGCTCAAAAGGGGTGATAGTGTGAGGGAGAGAACTGTGAGGTCTATAGACACACCCCTTTGGATTCAAGGAACCGGGCGATGGGACCAAGGAATTTACCGCCGTGGTCACTGTGAAAGACACGGCAATGGCTGTGGTAGATGCTACTGAACCTATTGGTGATGCGACGACAGGTGCGGCTGCTGCAAGTTGTGTCCCTATGCCTGCAGCTACTGGAGCAATGGGACCCACGACCAATATTGCCTCAGTGTATGCATCCATGGCCCTGCCAGGGGATGGATGCATGTACAGCAGCTGCTAGGGCCGCCCATGCTCCAGCGGTGGTAGGCTGCACGTCCCTCGTAGTACGCCCCAAGCGAGAGCAGGCCGGGAGCCTCACGGGACGCCAGCATGGCTGGTGTTGCCACCAAAGTGGCGATGCCCTCTAGTGGTGATGACTGTCACTCCGCTAGGCCGCGATTGTCAGGAGTTCCGCCGCTGTGAGTGGTGCTGCCAAGGCTGCTGTGGAGGGCAGAACCGGTTGCGGCGGCTGTGGGAAAATGGTGAAGGAGGGAAGATAGGTGCAACTGCCAAAGTGCTGTGGCCAAAGCAGTTAACGACACAACCACAGCCATGGCACTTGTCAATGCAATCATAGGAGGGGCCTGGTCCTGGCTACTGCTGTCTCAAGCAGTGGCGCCGGCAATGGCGGACAGCCGTGATGTCGCACTAGAGACTACGGCGTTGTCCACGCTCCCCTCGCTTGAGGGGTTCTGCATGTACGTGGCAGAGGGCACGGCAGAGCTTGTAGATGTGAGGCGAGTGGTGGCCAATGCTGTTGTGTGGCACATGCAGATGGCGCCGGTGGCGATGGCGACAATGGCGACAGTTGCGGCGGATGCAAGCGCGGTGGCAACAGAGGCAGGATTGTCTCTCCTTAGTCTTTCTTGTGGACTGCTCTGATACCAATAGGTAGTCTTGAGCAACACTGATGCGATGGAGCAAGTAGTGCATCAAGACAAGTGCACAGCCATGGCGAGTGACCACGCATGTTTCAGTCAAGAGTGACGAGAAAAGCCAAAAAACAAGAGACGCAAATCACAGGAGAGCCTAGTGAACTGAGCGGGAGTGAGTGAGCGTGCAGCGAGCTCGCTCTTGCTTGCTCCACCAACTGGCCAGCCCATGCCGCCGATCGAGCTCGGGGCTTGATCGGTGGCCGAGGGGCCACCAGGCCTCGCAAGCAAGGCTGGTGGCCCTGCACCTTCGCCCTCACCCTCCCCTCCTTGCCTGTTGAGGCAAAACGGACGGAGGGAGGGGGTGAGTGAGAGAGCGGATGAGCGACCGGCACAAAGCTAAACGCAAAATTGTCCAGAGTGCCTTGCACACGACGATGTTTCGTCGTCGCGTAGAAAAAATCAAAGTCGCAAATTCACGTGACTTCAACAGATTTCTTGGTAGAACTCATGCAAACTCATGCGTTTGAGGTATACACCCCTTGTTCAGGTCCCAGAACAAGGAGGTGAGTTTAAAAACAGAAGTGGGCCTCCTAAGAATCATGATATTTGAGTCTCCTTGCTCAGGGTCGTTGATGATGACTCCTCAGTACTGCGAGGGTGAAAACCCCTCACGCGGACTGAGATTGCCATTCTTCAAACTCCAACGACGATCTAAGTGCAGGAGCTGGAGACTCAAACGTTACGGTACATGTGCACGTTCATGATCCATTCGCATAGATTTCTTTTAATTGCACCTGGCGCTTCTTTCAGTTTGTCATTCGGACTACCGAGGAGCCCAAACACGGGCTCCCACTTACTGTTGTTTTGGAGCTTGCACCCAGGTTAGCCTATTTTCCGACAGGTTGGTCAAACTTGCGCGCCTGGTTGGTTGGTTGGTTCATTAGACTAGATCTATACACTTGTCTGTTGTTTCCTATCTTTACTTCTAGAAGTAGCTGTAGCCACACTAGCAACAACAGCTACAATAAAAGCTGCGATGGCAGTTGCAGTAACTGTAGTAGCTGCAGCTACAGCCAGCAGCCACAGCAGCAGCACAACAGCAGCAGCACATCACCCGCAAGAGCAGCTGTGCTCAATGCTACCTCCTGAACCCGGCTATTGACAGGTTCGGACCGTTGACCAACAGACTCGTCGATTGACGAGCCCGTTAGTCCACAGGTTCGTTGTTCGGCGCCCCCTCCGCTCGCTCCTCGCTCACCAGCAAGGGTCGAGTACACTCTCTACTGCAAAAAAAAGGAACAGACAACCTCCTGGTGGGAGAGAGGCTTGTCACCCCTCTGCATCCCGGGTGAAGCCGGGTATTCTCCTGACTGCCACCTTCTTGTTGGTGGTTTTGTTTTTCTGTACTTTCCAACTTTTTTCTTTCTTTCCTTTTTTTTTTCTCTTCTCCCTTTTTTTCGTTTTTCATTTTCCCTTTCTCTCGTGCTTTTTGCATGCGGTTGAGACACGGGAATTTGAGGATTTTTCTTGTTGCCTCGAAAGACAGTGCGTCCCTTCCCCCCTGTTTTTTGTGCCATCCTCATTGGTCAAGACCCTCATATGTGGGAGTCTGACCCCGTGTGCTGGGAGAGCACCGTCGTCATGTCCTTGTTGGTTACGGCGTCCGTTTGGCTTTTGTGCCAGCCTCTTCCACGGTGGCTGTTCCCCACCCGGGGTGGCATTGGCTTCCACCACCATACTACCCTATGGTCTATGGGCCACCGTCTTCATCCTACAACCACTCTCTCGTGGCTCCAATTTGCAGCTCCATCTCTCTCCCCGTGGACAGCTCGGTCCTTTCCCGAGCTGCCGCAAAGTCTGGACATATCTGCACCGGCCTCCACATTCCCTCTTCATCCTCGGCCTCAGGATGTCCACTCCGGTCTGATTTTGACTGTCGATTCAGGGGATCACCGTTTTTAATTGGATGGAGTCCTTTGGAGTGCGTTGGATGGGGGGGCTGTGGCGTCCATGGAGTAGATTGAGCATTGGCAGTTGTTCACCCTTCCCTGTCTCCTTGCTGTCACTTCTCATCGTACTGCGTCCTCTCCTGTCCTCACTCGTGGTGTCGCGCAGTGTCATGTGACCGCTCCGTCTCGTGTGTCAAGTGGCTTCTGGATCATCGATTCCGGATCCACTCATCACATGACATCGTCTCGTGCCACATTTGTCACCTTGGGGCCTGTTGGTGACGTTCGCTTTGTCTGACCTGGCTCTGGCCAGATGTTGCAAGTTCAGGGCATTGGTGTTGTGCGTTTTGGTCCGTCGGGGTACGTCTTCTTGCCCAATATCCTCTTTGTCCCTGCGCTTGAGGTCAACTTATTTTCTGTCACTGCCTTGGATGATCAAGGCATGGAATTTGTCTCCTCCCGTGGCATTGACACTGTGTCGCTACAATCGTCTGGCCATCCTGTTCTTTGTGGTCTGCATTACAACAAACTGTGTCATGTACCCTTGTTTGCACCACCGTCTGCGACCACTACAATAGCGCATGCGCATGTCGCTCCATTGCTTTCCCCTGCAGACACATGTTTTCTCCATTGCTGTGTGCGTCATGTGCACACAGCAGAAATCCAAAGCCTCTTGCATCTTCAGCTTGCTGTTGGTCTTCACCTGGAACATTCCCTGCGCCATGCACTACTCATTGTCTTAAGTGCGCACAAGGCAAGCTGCATCACCCTTCCTTTCCTTCGTATGACTCCCGCACCTTACACCCCCTTGCCCTTGTCCATGTGTACGTCATGGGTCCGCTCCCTAATACATTTATGGGGGGTGTTGAATGGTACGTCTCGTGTCTTACGGATGATTTCTCTTGCTTTCAATGGATCTTTTCCCTTCGCCAGAAAAACAATGTTGGGCCCACGATTGAGTCTTGGCTTGTCTAAGCTGAGCGTGCTTGCCCTTGTAAGCTGATAGCATATTGCTCCGATCTTGGTGAGGAGTTCATGGGTCCCACAGCGCGCTTCCTCCTGTCTCAAGGAGTGCATCTGGAGCTCTCTGCTCCATATACACAACAACAGAATGGAGTGTCAGAATGTTGGAATTGCACTCTAGCTGACAGTGTTCGCACCCTTCTTGTCAATTATGGCCTCCCTCCATTGTTTGCCTTTGAGGCCATGTCCTGCATGAAATGGGTTTAGAACTATGTTCCCACGATCCGCTGCTTTGTCATGCCACGCCCTTCAAACGATGGTAAGGTCGTCACGCTGACCTTTACCTTGCTCATTTCTGGGGCAGCATCGACAGCGTTTGGCTCTGTGAGGATCAGAGCGATGGCAAGCTGTCTCCTCAAGGTCACCTCTTCCCCTTCCTTGGTGTGTCCTCTAATTCTAGGGCCTTGCACTTTTGGGACCCCGAGTGTGGTGGGGTTGTTGAGTCTCACAATGCTCTCTTCTTTGTGAGCTCTTTCTCACGGGACATTGCTCGCCCTGCACCGTCCCTTGCACCCTTCTCTCGTTTAGGAAGATGTGGTGTATGTGGAGTGGCCTTTAATAGCGGCCGTGCTCCGTATCCCGCTGCATTGTTGTTTATGTCATCTCCTGTCACATCTACATCATCATCTGTGTCACCTATTGTCGCGTCTATGTTGTTGCCAATATCATCTTCTGTTGCATTTGTGATATCACCTATATCACCTCCTACACGCGTGCATCATTGCTAGCATCATCTCCTGTCATTTCTACGTCATCGCATACATCACAATTGTTGCATGTATGTTGGCACTAGTTTCATCTCTTGTCTCGTCTGCGTCATTTTCAGTGTTACTTCCTATCACGTCTGCATCACCACTCGCGTCGGCGTTTCCTACATCATCCCCTACCTTGTCTGTGTCATCGCCTCTTGCATCGTCACCTGCATCACCGGCAGTGGTTCCATTGGCAGCGGACCCATTCACACCCTCGCAACCCCCCATCACGTTGTCATTTGTTCACACACCAGGTGGTCGGCTGCAACCTTTGCAGTCCGCACCCCACTATGCTCTGCCTTCAAGTTGTATAGCTTCGGCTGACCGCTCGGGGCACGTGAGGTTAGTCTGTCCAGTTCACGGTGGTTTCGTTAACCCCACACAGCCTACTCTTATATCTGGTCTTGACACTCTTGTCTTGGCGACAATTGTGGTACAGTCAAACACCGGGCTTGGAGACTCTCTCATTACTAATGAGTTTAACGAAGCCATTGCAGGCAGCTAGATCTACCCGGCCTCTGAACATCCATCAGTCACCATCGCACTCATTACAAGTGGCAGCACGACACATGTGCATGAACCAAACACAGTACAACAAGCACGCTCCACCGCACATGCAACTCTCTGGGTGCAAGCTATGCATAAGGAAATTTCTCCAATCGAGGAACACGTGATTTATGAGAAGGTGAAGCTCCCGCCTGGTCGTAAGGCCATCTCAGCCCGTTGGGTATATCAAAGGAAAGAGAGGCCCGATAGCTCAGTGGAATGGTACAAGGCTCGTCTCATGGCCAAGGGATTCTCCCAAGTGCTTGGTGTGGACTGTGATGCCACCTTTTCCCCTGTGGAAAAGTACACCACAAAAAAGGCCTTGTTAAGTTAGGTGGCACAACATGATTGGGAGCTCCACTAGATGGACGTAAAAAATGCTTTCTTGCACTGTAATCTTGAGGAAGAGATCTACCTCTTCCAGCCTCCAAGGTTTGAGGATGGCACATACGGAGTTTGGCACCTAAGGCCTTGTATGGCTTGAAGCAATTTCCACATTTTTGGAACCTCAAGATCGCCGCTACCTTGGAGCGGGGCGGGTATCACCATAACATAGTGGACCCAGCGCTGTTTGTGAGTGCACCCTTCGTCACTGTCCTGGTCTATGTGAACCACCTCTTGATTGCGTCCCCAAACCTTGAGGCTATCTAGGCTGAGAAGGATCTCCTCCAGTCTGTGTACAGAATGAAGGATCTTGATCCAACTCGTGTCTTCTTGGGAATGGAGATTAAGCGTGATTGCCAGCGTTGCACATTGCATGTGCATCAGGCTGGTTACGTTAGGATGCTGGGGGAGAATTTTCCTGACCTGTTAGCCACAGTCCCTTTTGCATCTACGCCTATGATGCCCCCTGGACAGAGTCTTCTCACGTCAGCTGACCCACATCATCTTGGGGAGCCTGTCGATATCACAACATAACTCCAAGTCATTGGCTCCCTGATGTTTCTCGGGACCAGGACACACACAGATTTTGCCTTTGTAATGAACTTCTCGTCACAGTTCTCATAGCATCCGCGTCAAATCCATTTGGAGGTTGCTCTGTGTGTGGAGCTGCATGTCGTGTCTACCCCACGTCTGGGCCTGTGCTATTATGCGTAGCCGTCTGTTGTTGTTGACGGGTACATGGAAAGCAATCGGGCCCATGATTGCGATGCGCACAGCCGGTCCGGCTACATCTTCCTTGTCGGAGGTGTAGCTCTCTCATGGAAGAGTGGCAAGCAGGATTTCATAGTGGGGAGCTCAACTAAGGCTGAGCATATTGCATTGAGAATTGAGTTCTTTGAGAGAATCTGGTTGTGCCGTCTCATGCAGCAGCTGCGCCAGCCCATCCTCTGCATCACCATCCATTGCGACAATGAGAGCACGCACCGCATAGCAGAGCATGATGTCATGTGTCACACGCGCACAAAGCACGTCAACATTGAGCATCACTTTGTCCGCGAACATATTTCACGTGGCAATTTCTCTCTCGTAGGCATCGACACATGGCAGAAGCGTGCAGAATTCTTCACCAAAGTGCTGTAGAGTGACAAGTTCAAGTTTGCAGTGCGCAATGTTGGGCTACTTACGTATGCTCCTGCTGCCACCTGATTCGTACCCTGCTCTTGTTGCTTCCTCTCTCCATCAGCAGTTCTTGTGTGGCCCTATCTCGTGCCCCTTGCAGTGCGCTGTCGTTGCCATCGTTTTGTGACCCTTGCTTGCTAGTGGTGAGTGGCGTCTGCAGGTCATGGGGGAGTGTTGGATTGTGCATCACGGTGACCTCTGGACTTGTCGTCACAGCTCGCCAGTATGGCGAGACACTTGACGGCTACTTTGATAGCGTTAGTACAAGCAGGCATGCCCTTGCGTGCTCTCCAGGGTTTTCTCGGAGACCACCTCCCAGGGCCCATTTTCTCAGTGGCACTATCCTTGCGCGTTCATGATCCAGTTGCGTAGTGTTTGTTTTTTCCTGCACTTGGCGCTTCTTTCAGTTTTTCATTTGGACAACCGAGGAGCTCGTACATCTGTCGGGTTCCCTCTTACTGTTGTTTTGGAGCTTGCAGTCGGGTTAGCCTATTTCCTGACTGGTTGGTTGGACTTGCGTGCCTAGTTGTACGCACGTGGGTGAAACTGGACTGATACACTTGTCTATTGTTTCTCCACTTTGTGAAGCGCCGTTTGTTCCGTTAGAGTCAGAAAACCTTGCCATACTTATTTGATCAATTTGAAAGGTAGGATGCCTACTACCAATGATGCAATATCGACTACGGTAGCCATTGATCCGGCTCTGCTGGTCTCTTGTTGCCATTAGATCTCCTTTAGATCAAACCACCAACTCAATGCCATGTCATGCAAAGCGAGGATATGAATAAATTCTTGTTGTTTTATACCTCATTGGAAATGAAATAAAACTCCAAATCTATGAGCCACACTGTTGGTTCATTTTTATGCGCAAGATTGAATGATACACAGATAGCATGCTGGATTTGGGATTCACTCAAAATTTGAGTGTTTCCATTGGTGAGAATTTCTTCTCGTGCTTGAAATTCTTTAGCCCCTCCACCATTGTATTGAGTTTTTTTGAGCAGATGATTGTGGAGTCTTTTGAGTGCTAATAGGACTTGGTACAAGTCCTCATCAATGCCCGCTTGTCGATTGGCACCTCCTACCATTGTACAGAGTGTTAATTAATTGGTTAGCGATGGTGGCAAGGAACTCACTGAGCACAATGGCTCCATTACCAAATCAGTTGTCACAGTTTATGGTTCCTTGCCAATTTTTGGTTAGGCTATCTTTGCTACTGCCCGGGCCGCTTGGAGAGCGTCATGAATGGCTTTTTGTTGTCCGTCTATTGCCAAAGTCTTCACTTGGTGGTTATTTCTCACTGGCGGTTGCATTTTTTCCTCACATTGTTGTTGTCGAAAGGTCATTGAAGTAATGGATGACAGAGATTCACAGAAGACTTGTGATTTGTATGACTGTACGTTCCCTTTAGTACCATTGTGCTCAAACACCAAGTGTTACACAAAACAGAACGTAGGTAGTGATCATGTCAAAGTTGTAGAGCAAGATAAGGTCTGGGAAATGGGACATTTGGGTGATTTTTTATTGGAATCATGTGCACTTAAATGATTTTTTTTTGAAAATTTATAGCACATACGTGCAAGTGTAAAAAAAGGTTTGAGACAAACTTAGTGTTTTGGGTGAAGGGCACCAGCAGTATGTGTGATGTCATGCAAGGAGTAGCCACTTCAAGAAAGAAATTTGGATGTTGAGGGATATTGAGAATATTGAATTGTATCCTTAGCGTCATCCACAAGGCAACCAAATAGTACTGAAAGATCCACATGGTTCAAAAGAACTCTGCTGACCCTTCTCGACATTGGTCAAAACAATCAAAACATTCTAAGAAGGCACTGTGCGGTTGGCTAACATGACCATGGTCTGTGAAGTAACAAGTGGAAGTCACAAGAATTAACCTTAAAGAAAATGCACTTGCGTGGTTTAGGAACTCGCATGCATTTAGGAAATAACATCAAACACATCAGATTCTCCTCAAGGGCTCTCTATAGTAAAAAGCAGTCACATGTATAGAAGGGAAGGAACGTTTCTCTGGAACCAAGATTAAGATAATCAGAATTGGATAAGTGCATTAAAAAGAAAAGGTTAACTTTATTAACTTCAAGGGTTTTAAGTTCTAAATTCTGTGATGAAATAATTTTTTCAGCCAACTGGCTGAAAACCTTATTTCATCACAGAGTTTAGAACTTAAAACCCTTGATTTTGCTTCCAGGGTTTGAAAATCTATCAACAAAATTTTGTGACATACAAGCTACACTATCACACAGAATATGTCTTTCCCGTTTCACTCTCATCTGTTATTGCCATTATCTCTGATGATGGTAATAACCACTACCACCTAGAAGTACTACTAAGAAGCATTATTTACATAATTCATAACCTTACAACACCTAAGTTAACAAGAACTTTCCTGATCACCGTGTAGTATTTTTAACTTCTCTTTCAGCAAAAATCCTACATGTAAGAATGGGTAAGACTTGCGATTGTGACCGTAAGCTAACGTCTTTAAAAAATTAAAATTGAAAAGTTAGTTTCCTGCATTATCTAAAAAAATTGTACAAACAAATTTGTACTAGTATAGTTGCATGCCATCACTATGATATATATAGAACGTTCTGACAATGAATTAAAATCTCTCAAATTAAATCACACCTCTTGGAGATGTCAAGGCTTTCATGACCTCAAATAAGCTCATAGAAGTTCTGTTTTCTTGTATGCATGATATGTGAACCTTTTCATCTACTAATTCTTACCATCCACATTTCTATAATTATTTTCATCTGACCACATCTTTTTAGTAGGCAGAACTTCAGAAGATTGCTAGTTTTTAGTGGCATATCAATGTCAAAAGCATGCACCCAGATTATCCCTTTCCCGCTGGCCACCATCCTGGCCATATCTGAAAGAAGGTGCTGTCACATGCTTATTCATGTACAGCATGTGAAAGAACATAGTTCACGTTCTCAAGTCCTGAGATCCTGACATTCAAACTACAACCTATCCTAGTCATCAATGAGTGACAGTTTCGCCATGAGGTGCAGATGTTGACTCACATACCAAGCTACGGCAACCCACATGGGTGCTGTCACAGCACAACACATGTGGTAGAGAATCAAGGATAGTCTGCATGGCTAGAATTGCAATAGCAGACACGCAATGAAAAATGGGTTCAAAGCCACCCAAGTAGGATTGCACTTTAAGGATCACACTCTATCACCCCCATAAACAAGGCGTTCATGGAGAACCTGCAAAAGATATACACATAAGGAAACATTTTCCCTAAACCATCATGAAGGAAGAAATCAGATCAGGAATATGAAGAAGAAGTATTAGAGGGGAATTACTATCCATTTAAACACAGTATTCTTTTACTCAGATACCCATAGGGTGAATATAGCAAGATCCACCCTGTCAAGTTGCAACATTCATGAAGGCAGTCATTTCTTTAAAGTGCATACAGATACATGCATGTACACAGACACACACAAAAACAAGCAAAAAAACAAACAAACACACACACACACACACACACACACACACCCAC
>SZWC01015053.1:47496-71521 GCA_023375785.1 Penium margaritaceum
CACGCACACACACACACACACACACACACACACATACACACACACACACACACACACACACACACACACACACACACACACACACACACACACACACACACACACACACACACACACACACACACACACACACACACACACACATGCAAACTGTCACCCACATTGTCAAACAGCACAAATACTAGAGAAGTGAGGATAGTGTGCATGCCTAGCTAGGCATCTGTAGAGGAGAAGTTAGACAACGAGTTCAAGGTCACCTAAGTTGGGGTACAATTTAAGGGCAACATCCCATCACCCCAAAAAGGATGGGCCACTACGTAGCTTCCTTAGCATACTCGTTGAGTCCCACATTCTTGGATTTGGTGAAGCTGTTGTTAAAGTATTCTGCTTCTCTAGAAAACATATTCCCAAAAATTCCCCCACTCTTTTGCTGAACACATAGTCGGCAACAAAAACCTGAAGGAGGCTGATTTGAACCTTCCACTTTTTGCAGAAGCATAAGATATTCTTGGAGGATCACTGGAACACAGGTGGAAAAATGGGAGAAAGATGTACTTCAACATACAAGATAACATGCACAAGGCAATACAACCTCCATGACCCGAGGTTGACAAACTGTGTGTGAACCCATGTGTACTTTTTATGAGCACTATTACCAAAGACTTTCATAGCTCTCTCTCCCGTATTTCTAACCCACCAAGTATTGCATCATTCAGTGGAGGAATGGTCAAGTTATGGCTGTTCCCGTAAACCATGGAAATCTGCCATGAGCAGAATCAGTAGCAGCAATGAGGGCTGCCCAAAGCACCCTAGCTCGTAATGACACATCGGGGCGTCAAAACGAATCCTCTTTGGCTTTCATCGAGCCATGATGTATTGGCCAAATGGGCACCAAGATGCTCTTCAGCCTCGTTTGATCTTTGAGGGGTCACGCCTCAGTTCTTGCAAATGATTTCTTGCCACCTATTTCTCCCTCAATTGTTGATGGATCGACCCCGTTCTTGGGCCAGTCTCACAGTGTTTTTCATAGAAATTCCAATTCTTGTCACCTGTGTCTTTCAATGAAATGTAAACGGTAGTTAGTGCTATTTGCACTTTCAAGCTTCCATTGCCCCCCCTTGAGGAGCGAGCTTTTTGATTTGCTTTTGTTACTTCCGAAGTATGGCATTAACCCTGCCCATGTTGAAGATATAGGCAGGCTAGCATGAGTTATAGGCCACGTCATAGCCTTTCCACTTTAACAGTTACTCTGCTTTACGTTTTTTCTGCTTCACCAATTCTCACCTCATCATAACCCAAAGACACTTTGAGTCACATGCAGTCAAATTGACACACTGCTTGCGACGTGCAAAGTGAGGAGTATGCGGGCACCTTCTTGTTCACCAACTTGGGTGGTGCCTTGCCGGTGGAGGTAGATGTGGCAGATTTGCATACAAGTTTAGCGGCTGAAAGCTGCCGGTCCCACATCGCCTTGTCCATGTCACCCATTGCAGGGGACAACTGCTCTAGAAATACACGGCTGCTTGGGAGTAGGTAAGGGTTGGAGGGGACCCTGGGTCTATGTCCTTTGTGCCTTGTGGCATTGGCACACTCTGCAACTCTGGGAAAATTCAGCCACTTTCAACAGCATGGTAGGCCACCAGAAAAAGGGAGCCAGCATATCCAGTGTCTTGTAAATGGAGAAGTGGCCACTGATGCCACTGTCATGGAACTCCTCCAAAATCAGCTATCGAAGTGCCTGCACTACAGAACCACCACATTCTATGTGCCACACCACCGCCAAAACGCAAAAAGAGCTCCCCATGACCCTTGTATCCCTTCCACAAAGAGCTCCACAAGGAAATCATCCTCATGGATGACAAGAGGCGTGATGTCATCATCAGGTATACTTGCTGTGAGTGTATCAGCTGGGTTATGCAATCTAGCCAATACACGAACCTGTAGTCAACGTCTGACTTGATCTACTCCATCAGATGCACTTTCCACCAGCTCAGATTTGGGGGTGTCTTGAAGTACTTCAACACGTGGCGGTTAGTGTTGAACGTGCATTTGCACACGTTGAGATAGCACTTCCATTTTTTTTTAGGTTGCGACCACTGTGAGCATCTCCTTGGTGTGAATTTCAACTTTCTGATTCATTCACAATAACAGCGTAATTCTTCTGAGTAGTAGGCAAAAGGCTGCGACCTGTTGCCATAGTCCTGAAAAGGACTATTACCTGGCCATTAGTGGTATAAAAACCACCAATAGCCAGGTCATATGCACTCATTTTCATCTAAAACCTCAGCTGTTTTCGGCCAACTACAAGGCCGGCACAAAGGTCAGAGACATTATAGGATTCTTGAAGGTTTTTTTTTTGGGTCCAAATTTCCAACTCCAGTCACGGTCCTTGTGAGTGAGGTTGGAAAGCGGCACTGTCACTTCTATGGAGCTGAGTATGAACCGGCTATAGTAGTTTCAAAAGCCAAGGAGAAATTACATATCATGTTCATAACACAGCTTCGGCCACTCTTGTATCATCCACAACTCACGCCGACCCATGAAAATTAGTCCATTACTTATTATGCGTCCGTGGAATTCAACTTTCTCCACAGCAATCTCGGATTTTGAGAACTAAATAAAAAATAATCCTTCCTCAAGATATCGATCAATTTCCCAAAATGGTCCATATGTTCCTCCACCGACCTACTATGCACCAAAAACGTGTCGTGGTACAACACCGCAAAGTCATTAAGTGCGACCTGAAGATGTTGTTCGTCGCAGCCATGAAGGTGGCTGGCAGGTTGGTCAACCCAAAAGGTATCAAGAAGAACTCATGGTATCCATTATGGGTGCATGAAGCCATCTTCACCAAATCCTCTGTTGCGATTCAGATCTAGTGGTAGCTAGATCGACAGTCAATCTCTGTGAAGAAATAAGCCACGTGGATCGTATTGAAAAGCTCCTTGGTTTGTGGAAGTGGGTACCGGTTCTTGACGGTCAACTCGCTCAACGCCCTGGAGTCCACGCACATGCACATTTCCCTCGTCTTTCATGCTAAAATAGGAGAGATGCAACACAAGGATACAAGGAGGAACAAATAGATCTTTGATGTGTCATCTTTTACAACTGCTTCTTGCGCTCCTATAGCTGTGTGCTACTCATGCGGTACGATCCAGGAACAGGCGGGTTTGCTCTTGGGATGGTCCACGTCTTTCTTGAGTGGAAGACCCACCAGAGGGTGTTGGAGAACACGTTATCAAAGTCCATACACACAGTTCAAAGCCCCTTGGGCACCACACAAAAGGTCTGGCCCCGGCTGCGCATGAGTCGTCCCAAGAGCCACATCAAATGCCATGTCCTTTGGTTTGTCATAGTTGACCTCAACGTCATGTACACAGGTCAATAAAACCTGCTCTTCTTTTCCTGATTGCACATTTGAGCTGAACCAAGTTCAGGATCATATGTGCTAAGTCCTTGTTCTGAGGCAGACTGATGCAAAGATTTCTCCCTATAGGTGTCCTCCTCTGCAACCTCATCCTTAGACCACGTAGGCAAGGGATCATCATCGTCTCTGAGCGTGACTTGTACGATGCACACCTCTTGGTTGGTGACGGGGTTGTACTTGTGGAGGTAATCATGATCGAGGATCAAATTACAATCTTTCATGGTTAGACCTTGTAAAGATTCCCAATGCAAAGTGAGAGAGGACGGCCAAGTACCCCACCTGGATGATGTCTTGCACCTGTTTATTGGCTCGCTTGTCGTGTGTGCAAGTCTGTAGACTGCACTTTGCTTCTTATCCTCACCAGTCCCATAAACGACTGGCAGTGCTGATATTCTGCTTCAGCTGGTTCAAGGAAACTTCCTGATTCAGGCTTCTAAGCCTAACTGCAAAAACCACCAAGGTACCTGGACTTAGCCGCAAGAGGGCTGCTCTGATGCCATGGAATGTCCATTCTGATGCTATGAGCTTCATTGTAGACTCTTTTGTGTGAATTTGGTCTGTATTGACTTGTGAAATTATCCTCAACCATATTTCAATACCTAATAAGATAGATTGGTGATTCTCTAGATCTAGAAAGCCCAAATGCTCAAACATCCAAAAAGACCTCCAAAAAGTGAAAACTTCTCCATCTTGGCCTCAAAAGAAAGTAAAATCAAGTTGTCATTGATCCAATAGGACCGTGGACACACTGCCTATCCAGAAATGGAAGAATATCTTTGCTCAAACCAACATAAAGGGTCTCATTCCAAAAAATAAATGACCTTCTCAAGCTTTCATCGAAGATTCAACTTCCGTCTGCCATCACTTTTCCTTAACCTTTCTTTGATACCATGTTAACATGAAAAAAACTCTCTCTCAGATAATCGTCTGACACTAGGTGCATGCTTAGTCTAGCTAGATTAACCTTCTCAAGTGAAGAATGTCTTGAGCCCCTTATGATGCCAACCTTGGTGCCCCCCTTGAAACTGCATAAAAACTGGTTTCCAAAGTGAACAATCCGAGAGTCACATGAAACATGCACGTTCGATGTGCATGCACTGGAGAAGGATGGCATTGGACCAGGTCGTCAAATGACTCTGACTTCTTCAACACAGGACAATGATATTGCAAGACTTTGAATTGCTGCTGGAGATGACAGGACTACAACATCCAAATAAGAAGATGAGGAATTGAAGAGGCTGTAGCACACAACTAAGACTAAGGCCATGATCTTCATATAACTATTTCTTGCCTTCAAATTAGGATGGCGATGTTACAACAATATCGTGTGCATTCGGAGACACAAAATGCCCCTCTGCACAAATCTGCCCCCCTGAATGCTCAGGACAGAGGTGGAACTAGGAAAGCCTCTACAGGCCTGCAAATTCTCCAAAATCACTTCCAACAAGGTGAAACAAGCAAGCAAGTCAACCTGGAACCATAGCAATTTGAATTTCTCAATTCCGTTGAGAATGAAGGAAGTACTGGGCGTTCAAAGTTTGGGGGGGATGTGACCCCATTTCTGTACTAAAATTTGTTACTAGAGGACTGTGCCAAACCACGTCTCCGGATCACGTCACAATGTGAGCGGAAAATTTCAGTGCTGGTTACTTGGGGACTCCGCCAAAATCTGACTTTTGGTCCCCGAATCAATAGTACACTTTGCTACTCATGGACTTTGTCAAAATTCCGACTTGAGGTCCTCAGACTGGTTTCAAACCCTGTCAAACTCCAACACCATACTCAATAATTGAAGTCTGGAGGCACCTCCAAACAGTAAAATGGACACCTACAATATGTGCAAAGAGAACTGCGCCTCCACATAGGCATTTATCACGTGCCCAAAGGCGCCGCAACATGACGACGCCACAGGTGGCGTTAGGTGGCATGAGGTGCGTCTGGTAGCTGTGTGACCTGCACTGCGGCAAGCGTATCTTTCTCAATGATTTTCCAAATGACAAGTTATTTGGTGCACTAGAAGTATCGTGAGAAGCCCTATGAATTTGATGTCGTGGTTTTTTTCAAAGTGAATAACCAAGGTTCATCCCCAGCTCTTCAATCTTTGGGTGTTGCTGAATTCCACCAGAACTCTGCTCAAACATCGTCCGGAAACCAGAAAGCTCATGTTTTGTCTCAGACTGTTGCTCAAAGAAGCTGTGAATCCTAGACCATTAATCAGGGCACATTGGAACACAACTTCTAACATTAAAAAAACCATCAAAAGGCTTTGTTTTTTGAGATTTTCTTGACATCTATGATAATAATTGGCATAGATAGGCGTACATAAAACCAAATTCACAGAAAAACTGTTCGTAGTTTTTGGTTTAACGATGCCCAGGTACAGACATGAGCGCTCTGAGATGTTTAGCGGGGTCCTCCTGTGAGACTGGTTTGCCAAGCAGCACACTCAGTGAAGATGCAACATGCAGTTTAACTTGTTCTTGAGTTTTAAGGCTTGCAACGTATCACGTAACACATGCAAGAGACAGGAACATGTCCCGTGCATGTTTCATGCATTGAAGGATTTTCATAGGAATCCATGAGGAAAATAGAGGAAAAGAGCGTACGGCAAATGGTTGTGTTCCAGGTTGTCACAGGACATTAATGTCTCCAATGTAAGGATAAGGATGTCTTCACTGATTGTTGATTTTGATTTCTTCAAAATTACTAAATATTTCTTCTTCACTTCCAACCGTGGATTTCCATTCTAAAGTTGTTTTGGTGGCATCTTAGCCTTTTCCAAAAAAAAAGAAGAAAAGGGCTCCTGACATTTGACACCGAGCAGGTTCAACGCCTCCAATGGTGGATAACTGTGTCATCAGACCCAAGCGTGACCGGACTTTGTTCTACGATTGCACTTGGTCTGATGTGTCTGAAATTCAGGACAATTTTGACAGCCCTGAAATTTGCGATTTCATGTCCATACGCAAGACATGAGCTAGGACTGTGANGTTCCAGGTTGTCACAGGACATTAATGTCTCCAATGTAAGGATAAGGATGTCTTCACTGATTGTTGATTTTGATTTCTTCAAAATTACTAAATATTTCTTCTTCACTTCCAACCGTGGATTTCCATTCTAAAGTTATTTTGGTGGCATCTTAGCCTTTTCCAAACCAAAAAAAAAAAAGTGCTCCTGACATTCGACACCGAGCAGGTTCAACGCTGCCAATGGTGGATAACTATGTCATCAGACCCAAGCATGACCGGACTTTGTTCTGAGATTGCACTTGGTCTGATGTGTCTGAAATTCAGGACAAATTTGACAGCCCTGAAATTTGCGATTTCATGTCCATACGCAAGACATGAGCTAGGACTGTGAGGAAGAAATGGTAACAGCACACAGAAACGGAATAAGAGATGAGATTCTGGGACAGGGTAGGAGCAAAAATCCAGGGCACTGAATGATTTCGATAATCTACATCCAATTTTTTTAGGTGGCACCAAAATTTGATGAAAAGGAACATACTCGTTGAACAAAGTCGACCAGAAAACATACAACATCAAAAGTAGCATGAGGCCAAGATGCGGTTGATTCCGTCAGAATTAGAGGAGGAAGTTCACTGAGTAGTGTACGGATGGATCCATGGTCAAGGGCGTCATAGAAATGCGCAGTCTTAAACATGGAACCATTCCGCATGAGGAACGTTCCAAGTCCTACTACCAACGCATTGTATTATACCTTCAACGGTTGCAATGGAATCAGAAGAGCTAAGATGGGCACTGTGGATAGAGGGTCTTGGACTTTGAGAAAAGCATTATCACAATCAGATGTATATTCCCAATGCATATCTTTTTGCGTGACCCTGGTCAGCAAAGCTACCAGGATCAAATTCCCTTGAATAAACTGTCAAAAATAGCTTGCAAGGCCAAGGAAAGACAAAATCTGCCCAATGTTTTCTTAGTGTGATGAATCCACTACAGCTTGGACCTCTCATGGGTTGACGCGGACACCGTCCTTGCTGACTATGCGTCTAAGGTATTTGAGCTTATCCTTTGCAAAATTGTACTTCCTCACTTTTGCATAGAAAGTATGTTCTCAAAGGATCGTGAGGACTTCACGCATATGTTTTATATGCTCTTTTATTAATGTGGAGAAAATCATGATGTCATCCAGGCAAATCAAGACAAATTGACCAAGTTGCTTGGCAAACATTTGGTCTATTTCTCCTCGGAAGGTTGCCGAAATGGTCGTTAGCCCGAAGCAAAAAAACTTGGAATTGATAGTGTCCCATGTGTGTTCAAAACATTGTTTTAGGTACATCATCTTCAGTGATGAAGATTTCATGGTACCCTTGAGAAAAATCCAAGAGAAACACTAACTTTACCTCTTGGAAATGGTCGCATAGGTCATCAATCCGCGGTAAGGAAAATCAAATTTTCATCATCAGCTTGTTCAGGGCCTGGTATTCCACACACGTACATAAACCACCGTCCTTTCTGTTCACAGAAGGATGAATATACCGTACGATGAACTACTCGGCTCAATCCACCACTTTATAATGTACTCTTCAATTTTGCATTTAGTCTCTCACCTTTCTGTTGGACTAAGGCGATACATGGATTTGAACAAAGGATTCACTTCCAGTTCTAGCAGAGTTGTGTAGTCTATGTGATGTTTTGGTAGAAGCCCAGCCGGTGGGTCTTGGATTTCATTCGAGTTTTCTGCCAATAGAGATTTGATCTCTTATGGCGTACCTTCTTTTACATTTTCCTCTACTTTCTGCAACTTAGCCAAGAAAAAAAAAATTCAAATACATCACTTGACCTACACCACAGACTAGGTGGTACAGACTTTTTGTCAGGATGGTGACAGTTCCTTACTTGAAATCAACACAAAGTGATGTTGTCCCTTTCAAAAGGTCAATTTTTTTGATTCAAAGCACATCAGAGTCTTGTTTTCTTGGAACCAGGGATCACCTAACACCACGTCAAAGGGTGAAGCACCTTTAATATGACACTTTGTGTGAACCTGTGAATACACATTTTAGCCTTTTAGGAACCGATAATGGATACCGTACAATTTTCACCAACAAAAACTATACCATTTGATGACTCGTATTTCAAGCCCATCTGTCGGGTACATTCAAGGCTAAAAAAGGATTCATATCCTCATGTGTCAGCTAGTACATTCATGGGAGTACCAACAAGGTGTCCTTTGAATTGCATGGTTATAATACCTCCACTCTTCCAAGTAACTAGGCTCAATGACGGCAAGCCGAGTTTGTGGTAAACACAAAATCAATACGGAAACACCATAACTTCCATGTTTTACCTACTTGAGTCCACATCTTGTGGGAACTTGTGCATTTGGCTAGCAACTTCCAATCTTTAAACTTGACTAGGATGAAATTTTCGACCAAAGGCACGACAAATGTGATTGAACTCACTTCTTTGAGGGCATTAGCTTCAATTACTGTGTCACACAACTCTTGTATAGTGGCCGGTGTCGCCACCACTGAGCATGGTCAATCATGCATCTCATCTAGAGATGTGAGGTTTTGTGGGCAATGTCAGTCAGAAAGTGTGAAATGAGGTTCAACGAGAGAGAAGAAAACAACAAAGAAATTTGAACACGTCAACAATTCATATTGTGTTACGTCGTCGTCTGAAAACATGAACCCACACTCATGATCTACTTTT
Organism: Penium margaritaceum; assembly: GCA_023375785.1. NCBI lineage: Eukaryota > Viridiplantae > Streptophyta > Zygnematophyceae > Desmidiales > Peniaceae > Penium > Penium margaritaceum. Next base: position 56,605 of record SZWC01015053.1, read on the forward strand.
ACCACTGAGTGGTCCCCACTAACATCTCTCAAGGATGGAGAAAATCAGCACAAGACCTTGTCCGTTTCCACGGCCGGGTCCATTCCGAGCCATGGAAACGGCTGTCGCCCTGTCCATGGCCCTATCCGTGGCCTCCTGCTGCACCATCCCCATGAGGTACTGCTGATGTAGCAAGCACCGTAGCCTATTGCCTACCACCAGTAGCCTCAGGGCATTGAGCCCTCAAGTGGCCAGTTTGCATGCAGTTGTGGAAGAATCCATCGCAGAAGGCTGTGTTTTGACGCTCTCGCATTGCCTACAGCTTGTCGTTATCATGACTACGCTTGTGGTTGGAGGCCTTGTGCCCACCATTCTTCTTGACTGGAGGATTGATAAACTGCTTGCCCTTGACCCGGCATATTGCCCGACTGACCCCCATTCACTGTAGCATCTATGCAAATGTTGCGGCCTTGCTGTGCACGCGCATTAGGCTATGTACCCAAGTAGTGCTTCAGCTTTGCCAAATTCAATTCAATCATGGAATCGTGCAACACCATCCAAAATTTTCACGTATAGCCCATTGCCATTGTGGTGGTCTTGTCGTTCAGCTTCTCGCTGGAAAGACCATCACGCGAGTACTATAGCAGCAAGCACTCAAGGTACTTGAAGGTCTGGATCCCATCACCCTCGATGAAGCTTTCAACTTCCTCAACGAGTCTGGTGAACTCGTTCAAGTAGGCCTCGAGCGAGCTACCCAACTGCCTGAAGTCCTTGATCTTATGGAAGCTAGTGTTCTGCTTCCTCACGCTTGGTACACTTCTTGTGCATGATAGCAGTGGAAGACTCCAATGGCATGGGCTGCCACTCTAGGTGTGGCTGCTACATACCCTCTCCTTAACCACATACTTGAACAGCTTTTCCTCAAGTCACATTGTGGCAAGGACAGCCCACTGACCAAGTGGAGCCTTGTGAACACCTAAGTGATGCTCCATGCAATTCAACTAGTCGGCCAGTTTCACGCCCTTTCAGAATATCTCTACACTAGAGAAAAATGACGTGTTCATGACTGATCCTGATATCATCAAGGTAGGCAATTCCTGATTACCACTTGTGGTGAAATCAACACCTCTGACCCGCTGCAACCACTACTGCATTTGCACATGGGTCATGCTCTGCAATGCCTTGCCGAGGTCGTTGCATTGACGGGTTGCCTCTTGAGCGGCCAGATGTTGCAGCTGGTGATCACGGTCGATGTCTGTGATGCTCTGCTCAACATGGGCCAGTAGGTTGGCAAACGAAAACTTCAACTCTGATGTTGTCAGAGCGTCAGTGATAGCCTTGAAGGCCTCACACTGCCCTCACACCTTTGTCAACTACAGGAGGATATGGTTTGTGTACACGCCTCCGAGGATTTCCACCTTCCGGAGAAAGCTGATGTCAACGACTATGCTCGAGTGGACGTCAGCCTACCACATCGCAGCCACATCGTAAGAAGAGAGGTCCACCTCCACTCCTCCGGGCGATGTTGCACCTCCACCATTGATGTTAATCTTGAGTCACGGTGTAGCCTCGGCAGCCAACTGAACAAGCCTTTGACGGTCATTGCAAATTACCTTTACAATGTCATCATCTAGCTTGTACTTACAAGAAAATTCTGTGTGACTATTTTAGCACCTTTGTTGCTGTCGGCAACCTTGCTACTGTCTGTAACTTTAGGTGATCCAGCGGGCATTTTGTCCCTCACGAGTGATGGGCTCAAGTTCCCTGCTTCAGGATGGTGATGATTGTGATCCTTATAGCCTTTGCCATTGTTGACGTTGAGCTCTTTGTCGGGGTCCACATTTAGGTGGTCCTCCTTGAGCGCATCCTTCGTCATGTGGGAGTCACCAACATGCACGTCGACGTACTCATCGGGTATTTTTTTGGCTTCCGTACGCATCTCGAGATTGCCAGTTTTAGCGCAGATTGCCTTCACCAGTACGGTTGCCATTGGTTTGGGAACCGTGCTCGTGGCGACGGCTCCCAAGATTTGGAGTCTACCAAGGATTTTTGGTTAGGCCATCACCACCTTGCCCGTGTTGTCTTGGACAATCCGGCACTTGCCATTCCGTTGTGCGTGCAACTAGCACGTGAAGAACCTCTTGTGAGGTACCTCCACAACCTTGGAGAAGTGCATCCTGTCAAGGTGTTTGATTTTACTCTCATGATTGGTGAGGCCAATAGACAAATAATCCTGTTTTCTATGCCGCTGCGGACAGCACAACCACGCAAACAAAGTATTGCTTTCCTAGGCCGCCACGGTTGGCATAATCACATGGTAGAAATTTTTTTTTTGGCTGCCACAGTTGGCACAAACATGTGGGTTTTGAGCTAACTTCCCAAGCATTGAATCACGGGACTAGGTAGTCTATTGAGCCTAGGAATTTAAGAATACAGACAAGGAGTAAAAGAAATACAAGAAGATAGAGCACCCCTCATAGAGTGAGGGAGAGGGATAGTGGGGCAACTCTAGTCTAGAGTTCACAACCGCTCACTCCTCCCAAACCCCTCTTGTCTTCTCTTGTATCTTCTAGCCTTTTTTGGCCTCTTCTTACGCTCGCTTCATTCACTTTGTACCTCCTTGTAGGAATCTCCCTTGTGCTCCATGGCCATCGGGAGGCCTAAAAATTTCCTCATGTTCCGCCTTCCTCCTTTGTCTTTTCCTCTTAAGTTGTGAGACTCCCTGGTCTTAGGGAAGGGTAGTGTACCAATCTTTGGTTGAAGGAGGGAGGATAGAGTCTTGATGAGAGGAGGGAAATTGTTGTTTTAAGTTTGGGTAGTCCTCATATCATCCCACAAAAGTCCTCAAGGGAGAATACTAGAGGATCTGAAAAAAAAAGCTCCTTAAGAGCTTTCAAACACACTTCATGGTACTTAAAATGATTAACTTTTAAGCCCGTATCTCCCTGCAGTGTTTTTGTTTCTTCTAAAGCTGCTTGTGGCATTTTGTAAGTCACGTAGCCAACAAAACCGTCATGCAATTAGTAGCAAGGGCTGTATGACCCTAGAAACCAGTGTAACGAGTCAGCTCTCCAACTCCTACACAGCAGTCGTTATTGCAGTTCGAAAAGTGGTGTCCAAAGCTTGCTCGAGGTGTTTTTCCTCTGTATCACTCTGGAGACAATCATCATGACCGACCCGTGTAGGGAGACTTGAATACTTCAAGTTTTCGGAGATCCATGTCCGTTTTTACTTCGCCCCCTTGTTCAAGGTCCAAAACAAGGAGGATATTGTTACGTCGAGCGGAATATAGGTGGTTCTCATGGATGAGGTATGGGATGAAAGATGATTCACAGATTTAGGAAAAATGGATAATTTTTACGAAGCAGTCAATGTACTTTGATGAAAAGTGTAGAGTGAGTCGAGCATATACATACAATGCCAAGAATGAGAATGAGATATACGTTGGGCCCTCAATGCTCGAGCAGAGTGACATATGTGAGGTTGTGTCATGAGTGGTTGCTGTGAGAAGCTCCATCAAGAAGTTGGGGGGTTCAAGAATGTCAAGGCGTGGTTTTATAAAGATCCAGCACCATCGAGACGTCAACCAAACAATATCGAAACATTGATATAGTTCAAGAAACTTATGTCGACCCTTCAGGAAGGTGGTCGAAGTTGTCAGAAACTTGTGGAAGGGAACACCGGAGGTTGAGGCAGTTGGCCAGAATTCCCTCGGTTGAACGGCGTAATGTTCCCGAAGTCATCACGTGGTGGGCCATGAAAGTAAGAACAAAAACATCCACTTGCCGAGTTTAGGGACTCGTGTACGTCAAGGACGTAACACTTCTCCCTCCTTTTAGACAAGATATCCTGTTGCATTAGTAGACTTAGACCATTGACAATGATAGTAGTTGTCAATGAAATGACAACTACTACCAGAGGATGTCTCGGAGGATGTCTTTGGGCTCCCAAAAGTTCTACGTGACGTCGTAGTCATACCACTTGACCATGTACTTGGCTGTTTTCCCACGACATCGATTTCCGATGACGTCTTCAATCACATACTCTGTATCCTGTTCATTTGCATGGGAGGTGGAGGTGCGACATCTCTAATGGGGAAGTTTGTACAGGGATCCCGGTGGTGCTTGATCTTGTAGATGTGGATAATAGGATGAATCGTCATGCAGTCGAGCAATCGAAGTCGGACAAAGTCGCTCTATCTTACATGGTCCCAACCATCGGGTTTTGAGCTTTGCAAAGTCCTGTCCTCGGAGTTTGATATTTTCTGAACTGAATGCTATGCAATTGCCAGTGCTGAGAATTTCATCATTACGATATCAGTCGGTTTTATAGCTACTTGAGTCTTTGCGAAGGTTTGGCGTGTTTTCCCTCAAGCATTTGTGAAGTCCCTGCGGATGCCGACCGTGAGGATATTTCTCTGACTCTGTAATCCAGCTGGTGTGGCCCGAAGTGTACCGTACAATACTTCAAAAGGGACTTTACCAATTGTGGTGGAGGTGGCAAAGTTGTGTGCAATTTTGGCGGTTGGTATCTTAGCTACCCAATCGGTTTCGTGCATCTTTCACAATGTGCAAAGAAGTTGTTGGATCACGTGATTGGTCTGCTCTGTTTTCCTGTCAGTTTTAGGATGTAACGCTGTCGATAGCTGGGTCCAACTGCCATAACGTATCATCAGTTTGTGCCAAAAACGGGCTAGCAAAGCAGCCTTCTCTGTCACTGATGTTGATATGTGGCACGTAGTGCAGGCGCACGATCTAGTTGAAAAACAGTCACGTTGTTCTTCTGTTGTGACAATGGTCATCGTTGGGATGAAGTGCGACATTTTTCAATATCTGTCCACCTAAAAAAGGATGGCGTCATAACCCTTGGGAGTGGCAGGCCCCGTCACGAAGTCCATGCTAATGTCAACCCATGGTTCCATCAGAACAGGTAGGGGTTGGAGAAGTCCGGGTGGTCTCGTGCAACGAGATTTTTGTCTCTGACAGTGACGCATGATATGTAAAAGGCTAACACGTTGGTCTGCATCTTGTCTCACCATTGGCATTTCTCCAGCTGCTTGAGCGCATTATCCTCTCCAAAACGTCTACCTGGACCGGTTTTGTGGCATTCCTACAATAGGATTCCTTGCAGCTCTTCGTTTGGTTGAAGGACAACTTGGTGAGTGAATCGCGGTCGCCAGTAAGAGAACCAGAGCTTAGTCTTGTCGTACCCCTCGAACTCCTCAAAACCTTTTGCGAATAGCCTTGTCAGGTACGGGCCTTGTTTGACAAGGAACATGTTCATTTCACCCATAAAATCTATTCACCGACTAAGAGCATGCACCAGATTAGTTTTTCCAGGCCGGTACTCGATGTTGTAGTCAAAGTTAAACTCGAGGAACTCCATCCATGGAGTTTGTTGGCGTCTTAGATTTGGCTCCGTCTTGAGGCATATCAACGCGTGATGGAAAATGTATCGTTCGCATTCCACATAGCACTGCCACGTCTTGAAAGTGTGTACGACTGCAAGCAGTTGTTTCTCATGTATCGTGGAGTTGAGTTCCACCTCGTGTAGTTTTTTTACGGCATGTACGCAGCCATTTGTTCTCCACCGCCGTTGTCTTGGAGGGGAACGCATTTGATTGCTCGATTGGACACGTTGATGGCCATGATGTAGTCCAACGTTGGATATTCCAATCATAAGGCTGGCACCAAGGTCAGAACGTTTCTCGATGAGTGGAGCACGTCTTTCACTGTCCCCCCAATTCCACTTGGTGGTTTCCTGAGTGAGATGAAAGAGATGCGTTGACACTCGAGCGTAGTCCTTTCCAAATTGACGGTTCTAGTGGCTGAAGTCCAAGGATACCTGGATGTCCTAAAAATTTGTGGACGTCGCTCAATCAGCAATCGCATCCACCGTTTTTGAGTCCATGGTGATCCATTCGCCCATGATGATGTGGCCGAGAAAATCAATCAAACAGCGACCAAAGTTGCACTTTGAGAGTTTTTCGAAAAAAAGTTTATGTCTTTGTTTAACTTCAAGAACTTTTAGGAGGTATCCATTCTGCTCCTTTGGGGTGTGACGGTACACTAGGATGTCCTTGAGGTACATGACACAAAGTCATTGAGATACGGGTGAAACATGTTCATCACCGTCGTGAATGTTCGGGGAGCATGGTGAGTAGGAATATGCCATTCATCACCATCATAAATGCTACGGGAGCGTTGGCATGACCGTGAACTTAAAGTTGCTATGTCTGGTACGGAATGATATCTTCACGACGTTCTAATCAGATACAGGGGTCTGATGATAGCCGCTGCGTAGGTCAATCTTGCTAAAATGTTGGGCCCCATGGAGTTGGTCAAACAGTTTGTATGCTTACAAAAGACGGTAGGTGGTTCTTGATGGTGATTTTGTTCAATGCTCGGTATTCCATGCACATCCACATCTCTCTGGTTTTCTCTTCTACAGAAAATACGGGTTTCGTGTAGGTGACGTGGAAGGTCAAATGAACCCCTGTTCAAGCATCTCGTCTAGCTTGTCCATGAGTTAGCTCGTGATCTCTCATCCGATAAGTTCCTTTCATCGTCAATCTGTTGCCCAGCTTTGAGTCTATCTGAAAGTTGATTTTCCATTGCGCAGGTAGCTCTCAGGATAGCCTGTCAAAAAAACCCCTTCAAACACCTTTATGAGTGTTGCAAATTCCTCCGATACAACTGCAAAATTCTCAGGTGTTGAGGCTGATGTGGTTACTTCAACAGGTGCAATTTATTTCACTTCCCTTGCTTCTATGCGGAGTAGCCACGCTTGAGCTCTGGGCTTCAGGTACATTTGAGCCGTGTCCAGAGATATTAGTTGGTATTTTGTGGCTGCCGCAACTTCCTCTATTGCTTCCATCTGTGTTGCTTCCCATAACGACCGTTACATTATGGGTCGCTCGACCAGAGACAGATGCCTTTTTTCTACCAATGACGTTTGTGTAGACCGATAAGTTCCTCCAGTCCACTTGAGAAGTTTTCCGATGTATGAAACATTGCTCAAAGATGATTTTGTGGTCACTTATTGGGCACATTCTCCACACTGTTATGTGGTGTAAATCTCCGATTTGAAGTCAGAGTGGTTCACAAAATCAATGATGTGTAATCATCCGTCCATGGTTTTTCTTTCAATCACCCCTTGCTTGGTTCGTAAACCTAGATTTTGATCCATGTTGTTAATTGCAGAATTGTAAGGATTCCCTCCATCTAGTAGTGTCAGTACCATTTTGCGAATCTTACAGCCCCTCGGTTGTACTCGTAGCAGTATTGATGATTGGTCTTCCTCTTACCCCTCGTCGAGATTTACAGTATTCGGAATCCTCATTAGTGATGATGTGAGCCATTCAAATGGGAGATCAGTTGACGTAGAATGTTCTGACCGGACGGGAACCTCGCCCTCTACACCTATCCTTTGTCGTTTCTCAGATCTCTGCGACTTCCACCCTTTTTTGGTTTTCTCATTTTGTTCCCAAAAGTCGCGCAAGATATGACCCGGCTTACTGCAATTCCAACAGATATGTTGATTGCATGAATCAATGGCGGCAATATCCATCAGGGATGAGGTTTCTCTCGACTGCGACTTTCCACCAGCCATTGGATTCCTACATCTGAGCGTTGTACTCGGCGATACAATCGGCAGCTGTAATCATTCATAGAAGGTCAACCTGGATGCCAAAAATGACAATTGCCCGCTGAATATCTTTCCTGAGGCAATTGTAATAGAAACAAAGTTTTTTTGGGGGTGAACTCATTACTTGTGATGATTTTACAGAAATGCCGAGTCTACGCCGTCATGCTCAACTTCTGACGCAGATTTTGAAGTCTGTACCGTGCATCAAACTTCTCGTTTAGCTTCCCAAAATGAGTGAGACTAGCACACACAAAGTTGCTTCAAATTTGTGATGGCGTGAGAGAGTTGTGCCACGTCGGATGTATTTTCTTGAGAGGTATTACACCTGCGATCGATGATGTGAGAGCGATCACCTGAGCAGTTGATATGGATCTGCTGGTCTCCTGCTGTCATTGGATGGTCTTTAGATTGGACCACCAACTTAAAACCATGCCACGCAAAAGCGAGGCCATGAGGTCAAATTCATTCTGGTCGTTGATGACCCCAGGAACGGTGAAATACACCTCCACACTGGTCAGCCACATCCTCTCTGCCGGTCCCTTGGAGTTCATGGGATTGAACGGCATTGGTAGTGCCGATCAAGTCTAGGGCTCACTCAAGAGTTGCAGATTTCTCTCAGTAATAACTGCTTTGTGCGCACGAGAAATCTGAAGCTCCTCCATCGCCTGGTCGACTTGTTGAAGAAGATGGAAATTGAGGCTCTCCAGTCTTGACAGCTTATGGTAAAGTTCTATGTTGATTTTTGCTTGTCGGCTTGTGCCTCCCATCACTCCAGGTGTGAAACTGACAGGCAGTGGCGGAGGCAAAGGATTGTCAAGACAGAGGGATCCGTCAGCGGGTTGGCCATCGGATCCATTGGTGTTCCGTCATTTGCCGCAAAGGTTGCCGCTTCTGTCTGGTTTTTCTGTTGTGCATCGGTGTTTGCGTGCTGCTAATCCTCCATTGACGCAATACTCAGTGGGGACTGTTGCTCTTCGTTGCTTGCGCTTTCTCTACTCACCATTGTCGTTGCGAGGTATACAATCTTCTTAATGGTGGAGATGCGATGAGGACTCGTGTGCGGTTGTCACCAGGTAATTAATGCATCGGTTGCTCCTCCAGCGTTGCTGCGCCTTGATACCAAGTGTTACACCGAGAAGAATGTAGGTGGTTCCCAAGGATGAGGTACGCAAAAAATGACAATTTCAGGATATGGGGAAAATGGATAATTTGTATGAAGTAGTCAAATTTGAGTGAGTCGAGCACATAAATAAAATGCCAAAAATGAGGATGAGGCATATGTTATGTTCTGGGTGCTCGAGCCGAGCCATGCATGCGAGGTCACACCATGAATAGTTAGTTTGAGAAGCAATACAAATAAGTTGGGGGGTTTCAAGAATATCAAGGCGTGGTCTTGCAAAGAGACGCACCATTGAGAAGTTGACCAAACAATATCGAAACATCAATAGAGTTTGCGACATTTTTGTTGAACCTTCTGGGGAAGGTGGTTGAAGTTGTTAGAAACTTCTGGAATGGAACACCGGAGTTCAGGACACTTGGCCATGATTCCCTTGGCCAAACGGAGTAAAAATCCTGGTGTCGTCGTGCAGTGGGCCGTGACTGTAAGAAAAGAAATGCCCTCTAGTGGAGTTTAGGGACTAGTGTATGTCAGGGAAACAACACGAATCATCTAAAACTTGTGGGTTTGCACATGTTTTTCTGGTTGAGAAAATTGCATTTTATCATAAACAAACTTGATTTTCATTTTTTTGGCTTTGCCACAAAATTGTTGTGTGCAAGGCACGATTGGAAATTTCACACAGATTTCTCTCGCATAGCTCTTGCTCTCGCTCTCGCTCCATCCCTCGTCCTCGCTCGCTCTTGCGAGCAAAGAGGGTGAGCGAGGTTGAGAGGAAAAGGCCATGAGCCTTGCCCTTGAGGCCCTTGTGGCCTCTCAGCTGTCAATCAAGCCACCAGCTTGATTGGCGGCTGGTGGCTTGCCAACAGGTGACCGGCCGGTCACCTGACCAGCCACCGGCCATCCAGCCTGTCAGCCGCCGACCAGCTGGTAGCCAGCGGGTGGCTGGTCACCGCCCAGCTCTCGCAATAGCAAGGGGTGGGTGCGAGCCACCCCCTCACTAGTGGGAGGTGGGAGGGCCGAAACAACCCTCCCGCTACACCTCTCTTGCATCATTTTTCTAATTGCATCTCTGACTACCAGATGCAAAAAATCAGGTTTCGTGCGCAGTGCAAACGCCGTCCTTGTTTTTTTAAGTCAGCAGGTGAGGTATTACATCCCTGACATACACGAGTTCCAGAACTGCACAAGTGGGCAGTTTTTCACTATACTTGTAGCCCACCACACATCGACCTTTAGATTTTCACGCCATTTTTCAAGGCTATTTTGGCCAACTACTCCGACCTCAGGCATTCCGTTCTAGAAGTTTCCGACAAATTTGACCACCTTCTACAAAGGTCGAGAGAAGTATCGCGCATTGTGTCGATGTTTCGATATTGTTCGGTCAACTTCTCCATGGGGCTAGAATTTCATGAAGAAGAGCCTTGATATTCTCTAAGCCTCCTTGAATTCTTGGTAGAGCTTCTCAAAGCAGCCACTCATGGCACTGTCTCACATGCATCGCTCGGTCCAAATGTTGAGGACCCGATGTATGCCTCATTCCCATTCTTGGCATTGTATACATGTGCTCAAATCACTTGAAAAGTGTCATCGAAGTTCATTTGCTGCTTAGTACAAATTATCCATTTGTCCTAAATCCTCGAATCATCTTCTGTCCCACACCTCATCCCTATGAACCACCTATGTTCCGCTCGATGTAACACTTGGTATCAGAGGGCAACGGTGCTGGAGGGGCAACCAATACATCAACTACTTAGAGACAACCTCGCACAAGTCCTCATTGCATCTCAACCATTTAGAATATTGCAAACTTTACGAAAACAATGGTGAATGGAGCAAGTGCAACCAGCGGTAAGCTGAACCCCCCAGTGAGTAGTCCAACGACGGAGAATCAGGAGCGCACGGAAACCAATGTACTCTAGGAGCCTTCACAGCAAATGGCACAGCACTGACAAACCCGACGGACAACCCACCCTCAGGCTTGGCAAATGCTTCACCTCTATCACTACCTGTCACAATGACACTTGGCACGATGGAAGGCACCACCGACAAGCACAAATCAATGCAGACATATACCACAAGCTGTCGAGATTCAAGGGCCTCAACACCCATCTGCTCCAACAACTCATCATGGCAATGGAGCAAGTTCGGGTGTCTCCGGTGCATGAGGCAGTGCTCACTGAGAGGAATTTACAATTCTCAAGTGAACTCTAGATCAAACCGACACTTCCCGCCGTCCAATCCCGCGAACTCCAAAGGACCTATGGTCAGGATGTGGCTGACAAGTTTGGAGATGTACTCCACCGCTGTTGGGTTCAGCAACAGAAAAAAGAGATTGGCCTCGCGGACTCACTTTTGCGTGGTACAGCTTTGATTTGGTGGTCCGATCCAAAGACCATCCAACGGCAGCAAGAGGCTGGAAAAGCCAGATCAATGGCGCATGAGACTGCTCTTGCATCCTTGACCACATGTGTATTACCTCTCAAACAGATAAATCCAACGTGGCAAATTTCTCTCACATCACCAGAAAGGTGGAGCAACTACACACGCGCTAATCACGCTCATTTTGGGAAGTTGGACGAGAAGTCTGACGCAGTGTACAAAATTCAACGTCTGTGTCAGCAGTCTAGCATGGCGGTGTACTCTTGGCATTTTCACAAAATCACCAACAATGGCCTTTCCCCTGAGGAACTGTGTTTCTTCTATAAAAATGGCCTCAAGTAAGATATTTGGCAAGCAAGTGCCATTTCTGACATCCAAGATCACGTGCTGTGAATGATCCCAGTAGTCAACCAAATCGACACTGCCATTTACAACGCTCGGATGCAGGAATCCAATGACTTGTGATCACAAAGCCACAATTCTTATCGTGGAGGAGGAACGTCACAATTGACAGAAAACTCACCTCATATGGAGATTGACGCCGTCGATCAACGTGATCAACGGCTTTGCTGGACTTGCAGGAAGCCCGGTCACATGTCATGTGACTGTAAAAAATGACATCAACAAACTTGAAAGAAGGGGAAAGAAGGTGAGAAGTTGGAAAATGGCAAAGGACAGGATTAGACGGTGAGGGTCCCGTCTCATCAGAGAAATGTACACTAAACGATTGCTATTCTGAGTGGCTCACATCATCGCTGACAAGGGTCCCAAAGATGGCAAATTTTGACGAGGGATACGAGGACGACCAACTGGTGATACGAATACGAGTGAAACCAAGGGGCTGTATCCTGCAATACTCGATGGAGGATCCTCTCACAGCCTTGTAAGTAATAGCCTGGTTCGGAAGCTAGGTTTTCCAACCAAACCAGGGTTGTTTGGGGCAAACACTGTCAATGGACGGCTGGAGATCCGCCAAATTTGTGGCCCACTTCCACTACAAATCGGAGGTGTGCACGAGGTAATGGTCCAGAGGGGTTGCCCAATGAATACCCACAAAATCATCTTCGGGTGATAATTCTTGTACCAACACAATCCGCAGGTGGACTGGAGCAGCGATCTGGTCTATGCCATTATCGCAGGAAGAAAATGACACATGCCTGTATTCCCGTGATCCATAACGCAATGGCAGTTACAGGAAGCAGCGGAGCTGGAAGCAACAAAGGAAATTGTGGCAGCCACAAAACGTCAGCCGGTATCACTATACTTGGCCAAGAGGTACCTCAAACGCGGAGCTCAAGCATGGCTAGTCCTCGTGGAAACATGAGAACCAGAAGAAATTACACCTGCCGAGACAACGGTGATGACCTTGATACCTAAAGAGTTTGCGACAATCATCAAGGAGTACAAAGGGGTATTTATTGACAAACTACCCCAAGAACCACCTGTGCAGAGGAACATCAATCATTAGATAAACCTGAAAACAGGCAACAGACATATGATTGAGGAGACCTATCGGATGAGCGATCACGAGCTTACTGAACTCAAAAAGCAGCTGGACAAGATGCTTGAGCAGGGTTCATCAGACTTTCCACGTTACCATGCGCAACACTAGTACTTTTTTTAAAAAGAAAACAGGAGAGATGTGGATGTGCGTGGACTACCAAGCGTTGAGTGGCATCACCATGAAGAACCGGTACCGCCTTTCATGAGTAAACATTTTTTTGATCAACTCCGTGGAGCCCAAGATTTTAGCAAGAGATCCACGTATCTCAGAAGGACATAAAGAAGACAACATTTTGCACCAGATATAGGCACTTCAAGTTCATGGTCATGCCATTCGGATTAAGAAATGCCCTTGCAACTGTTACGACGGTAATGAAAAATATGTTTTACACGTACCTCAACGATTTTACTATCGTGTATCTCAACAACATCCTAGTGTATGTACCCTACCGCATCCCAGCGGAGTACAATGGACATCTCCAAAACGTTTTGGAGATTTTTCAAAGAGAGAATTTGTTTAAAAACTCTTGAATTGCAACTTTGATCGTCATCCTACCAAGTTTTTGGGCCATATCATCAGCGGCAGATGAATCACCATGGATCTGCAAAGGTGGAGGTGGTCTCTGGTTGAATGACAATCGTAATTTTTTTGGACGTCAAGCATTTTTGGACTTCTATAACTACTACCACTCATTCGTAAAAGAGTACACACGAGTGTCAGTGCCCCTCTCCTATTTCACCCAAAAAACCATCGAGTGGAACTATGAGGACAACAAACAAGAAGCGTTCAACTCTTTGAGAAATGCTCTGACCTAGCCGACAACCTTATAATTGGCATATCTAGCGATGGACTACATCATGGCCACCGATGAGTCGGATTGAGCTTTCAGAGCCGCTCTCCTCCAAGACAATGACAGTGGAGAACAATTGTTTGCGTACATGTCACAAGCAGTACATGGGCCGGAAATCAATTACAAGGTGCACGAGAATAAAATGCTCACAGTTGATCAACTTGAACCCACGTCCATTCAATGTGACAACGATGGACTACATCATGGCCACCGACGTTGTGCTTGCATTCAAGACATAGTGGTGTTATGTGGAATTCTGACGCTGCATCGTCTGTACCGACCATCACGTGCTGAAACATCTCAAGACAGAGCCAAATCTGAGCTGTCGACAAACTGGATGGATGGAGTTCCTGGAGTCCAACTTCGACGAAAGCATTGGGTATTGGCCTAGAAAAACTAATCTGGTGTATGCAGTGATTTGGCAAAGAGATCTAATGGCCGAGAATAGCACATTACCCGTGGAACAAGACCTGTGCCTCGCAAGGCTGTTCACAAAGGGTTACAAGGAGTTTGGTAGGTAGAAAAAGACCAAGTTGTGGTTCGACAATCCATACTACCAATGCTGATTCACTCCCCAGGCCTTTGATCCACCAAATATGGAGCTGTGAAGAATGCTATTGGAGGAATGACATGATACAAGTCTAGGTGGACACTTTGGCAAGGACGAGACACTCAAGAAGCAAGCAAAACACTATTGGTGGGACAACATGCAGGATGACATGTCTAATTTTTGGAAATTGTGTGACACCTGTTAGAGATACAAATCTCGTCGCACAAGACCACTTGGAGTCCTTCAACCCCAACTAGTTTTGACGGAACCACAAGCCAATATCAGCTTGGACTTCATTAGGGGACTACCTCCCACTTCCGAGGGTTATCACGCCATCCTCACTGTGGTGGACAGATTTCAAAAAATGTCGCAGCTTATCCCAACGAAGACCACCATCACCACATAATGAACAATGTGGTTTTTATGAAATCAGATCATACGACTGCACAGCGTACCACGTACCATCCTCAATGACTAAGGCATCCATTTCACTAGCCATTCTTGGCACAAACTGATGATGCATTACGATAGTTGAATCCAGCTATCAATGGTGTTCCATCCTTTAAATGAAAGGCAAACAGAGGTGACCAATCAGACATTCAAGCAGGTTCTCCGCACATTATGTGAGCCACAGTTTACCATTTGGACAACGAAGCTGCAGACAGAAAAAATTGCATGAATCTCAACCACTTCCACAGCACCATGTGAAATCCCTTTTGAAGAGGTGCATGGCAAAATCCCCACAATGATATAGATATAGTTATGGATATAGATATAGATATAGATGTAAATATAGATATAGATATAGATATAGATATAGATATAGATATAGATATAGATATAGATATAGATATAGATATAGATATAGATATAGATATAGATATAGAT
>SZWC01015054.1:0-16421 GCA_023375785.1 Penium margaritaceum
AGCGAGCTGGCCGACGGCCAGCGAACTGCTGGCCGCCGGCCAGCCCTCGCTGATGCGAGGGGTGGTGCGCAACCACCCCTCGCATCGGCGAGGAGGGAGGGCCGAACCGGCCCTCCCGCTACAGATACATTCGCCCATAAAACATTTTCAGCATTAAGTGTACTTCGATGACAACTGTTGAACAAGTTGAGCGCATACATACAATGACAAGGGAACGATTAGGCATATGTCGGGTTTTCCGCACTCAAGTAGAGGAATGAGTGCGACGTTGCACCGTAGCGGTCGCTTCGATAAACTTTGCTGAGAAGTCGGAGGGTTTCACGAATATCGAGGAGCGGTTTGATAAGAGTCTAGCATCGTCAAGAAGTCGACCGACCGTATCAAATCATCGATACAATTTGTGACACTTCTGTCGATTTAGAAGGTGCACGACTTGTTATCCCCTCCGTTCCACTTCCCTCCTCTGTCGTTAGCAATGCGCTATTTACATGGAGCTTGGCAAACCAATCACACCACTACAGCTTCAACATTCAAAATATACCGTAAGAAACTACTCGGAAGCTTCCTACCCTTACTACTACTGACGTGGCGACACTGTCTAGTCAGTAGACGCACTAGCAAGCAAGCAGCTGAAAGAAACAACAAGAATTAGGCGAGGGAGACGCACAAAGTCTCATAAGTTGCAATAGCTTAGTAATGCAGAGAGAGATAACTTTCAAACACGCTACAATAATACCTACCATGATGCACGACGGGTGACGCACACAAAAGTGTCAATTTTCATTAAACCGACCCAAAACCATTATTTTAGCTGCAACTCTACGCACAAGCATCCAAACGCAACATCGTCAGAAGGTATAGATGAAAAATCTCAAGCCGAATTCTACGAACTGGTCACAGGCACAGGTCCGACATCAATCAGGGGACACACAATACGAAACATTTTAATCAGGCTTAAGAGGCAATCCATCGAGAAAACTCTACTGGCTGTAGAAAAAAGTACATAGCACCCCAGCCAGCACCCGGGAGGTGGCACCTGTCTAGTAGCTGTCGATGGGTGGAGCCACTACCCTTCAGTCCTCCGGTGCCAACTAGGTTGGCATCAGGGATCCGCATGAGCATGGCTAGGGCTGAGTGGTCAAAGTAAGCTGCACAAATAAACACGGATGACTCGCATCACAACACTCCACCATGACCTGATGGTACGCATGTCCATACACGTGCGGAACTGACATAGGAGTCTAACAAGATGCTCAACCATCCATACTTACACACCCCACTTTTAGCCACTCTCAGACGAGGGACGAAGCCTGAAAAAACAAATGGCCACCATGAACTTTCCGCCCGCCAGTGCCTTTGTCAAGAAGTCAACCCGTTACATGTCTATGCCGACCCAAATTACCGAGATCACTTGTCCCTCCACAAGATCATGCACAAAGTGATGCTCAAAATCAATGTGCTTCATGCGTACATGAAATACGCTTTAGTTCTCTTCACTGGCAAGAGCACTCTCATTGTCACAGCACAGAATTCTGAAAGACACACACTAATGTAACTCACAAAATAGACAGTACAACCACAGTGCCTCAACAACCCCAGCCCCTAGCGTGACATACTCATCCCCTTATGAGTTACGTGCGATACAACCCTACTTCCGATTGCTCCATGACACACTGGTGCTACCCAATATGAACATGTAGTCTATCCGGTTGCACCCATCAGGGCTCCACGCCTATGCACTATGTGGCTGCCGTCGATTACCACGGAACACTGCCGTCGAAATCAGAGTTCGAGATACATTGTGCAAACCATGTATTACACCACTCGCACAGCCGCGTAAAGGGCTCTTTCTTGAGAACACTACAAAAACTGTACAATTGGTCTGATGACGAAGGCGATGCCGGGTCGTGTGATAGTGGCCAATTACATCATAGAGCAATTGAGGTACAAGTAGAGGGTCACGCCCACTGTCTCCCCCAGCTATGTCAGATCATCCACCTTTAGAGCATCCTGCCCGTCAGGTGTGATGGGAGTGGAGGTTGTGGGAGCTTCACCAATGAGGTCAGCAAACCGATCCTCCACAACATGAGCGTAACGTGCTTGATGTAACAAGAGTTTCACCATTTACGATCACCCACGATCTTCATCCCAAGAAACACAGTTACAGGACCAAGGTCCTTCATCCTTTGGACTACCTTAGCCTCCTTCACGGCCTCCATTGAAGGAGAAGCAATCAGATCAAAATAGCAATGAAGCTCTCAATTGTACATCTTAGAAAGAGGAACGGGCTAGCGTCACTGTACACATACCAAGCACGTATCATTGTGCAAGTGATCTCTTGGTTCTAGCACCAGGACGGCTACTTCAGGCCGCACAAGGCCTTACGGAAGCACCAAACCCTGTCAGCAACCTCAAACCCTAGTGTATGGACCATGTACATCTCTTCCTCTAGACTTCCATAGAGGAACTCATTTTTCACTCATTTTTCCATCCTTGGTGCAACTCCCAATCACGGTGAGCAACAACCCCAAACAGGTACGAGGGGTGGTCGCATGGCCAATAGATTATATCGTGTCAGTAAATCACACCCTTGCATGTGAGAACCTCATGCCCGTCAAGTGGGCCTTGTAGCGATCCAGTGTGTCATCATGCTTCACCTTCTTACAAAAGACCCACTTGGCCTGTACATCCTTCTGCCTAGGCGGGAGGTTGAGAAGCTCATAAACACTATGCTCACTGTTAGCTCTGAGCTCATCCTCACAAGTAGTATGCCACAGCTTTACATCGGCAGCCCTGATGCCTCCTTCAACGTGCTTGGATTAGACACCTTCAAGGAAGAGCTCTGAGTGGCCAAAATGCACACCTCAAGACTTGGACGGACCACGACAAGATCAGCTGCAATAACGCAAGTGACCGCGCAATCACAGGAGACCAACTCGTGGCCAACAGTTCATGTTGGATGCACCATAGTGTAGTCTTCCTGGACAATCAGGCCAAGGGCAATTGTGCCAGGCTCTCCACTCTGAACAATAAGAGTCAGATATCTAAGCGTCGAGTCAGAAATCCGCTGATCCCTAGAGGCTAGTGGTCGGAGATGACCACCATGCTCGAGGGAGTAGCCCGATTTTATGGTGTTCATCTCAGGCTATGGAGCAGGCTCTTGGGCTACAAGCGTAGGGGAAAGAGGTACATGCAAATGAATAGTTGTGACTGGAGATGCTGTCACTAGCACAGGATCAGGTTTGCCTCAGAGGACTGATGATGGCACGACATCATGTGTGTGAGAAGGGATTGATGCAGGAACGGGGTCAATTGTGCCAGAGGGGAATGACATTGGCACGGGATCAGGTGTGCCAGAGTGGATTGACGTTGGCATGGGATGAGGTGTACCAAATGGGATTGAAAATGGCACGGAATCAGGTGTGCTCGAGGGAAATCATGAGGCTACTGGACCTATGACCAAGATGGCCAGATTGTTAGCAGTCGAAGACCGGACCATAGGTGAGGAGGTCCGGATGGTTCCATCTGCAGGACTAGATTCCCCCATCCGCCGCGAAGCCACACAAATGGCAACGTGGTTGGCGGCCAATGAAAAAACGTTGGACATGTTGCAATAGGTGAGGGTCTTAAAGAAAAAAGCGTCTCAAGACTCGACAATGTGATGGTGAGCATCGTCCCAAAAAGCGCCAGGCCTTTGGCCCGGGGGAGATGCCCAAGAAGGTGTACATGCGATCGTGAGGTAAGACCTTGGAACCCTGGTGGGCGTCGGTGTACAAGACGAAGGCGAGAGATCCCCAAACGTGATCAAGATGGAGATTAGCGTGATGGCCAAACCATAGCTCGTACGGTGTGACATGGTCCAGAAGAGGACCATGCAACAAGTGGTTGTAGACCCACGTCATGTAGGAGAAGCCCTCACACGCAACGAACTCTGGAAGACTGCATTCAAATCGCATGGCACGAACCGCATCCTCCATGGTGTAGTTTCTATGCTCAAATACACCATTCTATTGTGGTGTAGCAGAGGCAGAGAGCTAGTGAAAAATACCGTGCTCAGCAAAGTACGCATCCATCTCGCTTAAGAACTTGTCACCACCATCCGAGCAGAATGGGTGGAGGGTGTGACAAGACTGACTCTCAGCCATCGCCGACCACAGGCAGATCGCCAAGGCGGCATCGCTCTTGTGACAGAGGCTGGCTGTAGACCCACCGCATCCGGGTGAAGTAATCAGTCAAGGTGAGAACATATCGACCTTGATCTGAGAGGAACTCGATCGGGAGGTGACTGGGAAGGTCCAAGTGGACCAAATCTAGCGGACCTAGTGCCCACGGAGTGGAGTCAAGATAAGAGCAGTGATGCACCTTGCCCTATGCATAAAAAAGGTAATCGGTCTTGGGCGGCTTCTTGATGGAAGCCGTGTCAAGACCGAGGGCTGGCTGATTTTGAAAGAGCTTGGACACGGTGTCCGAGCTCCCATGGTAGAGGCAGCGATCCAGCAAGCGCTGGTGCTTTGGGAAGGGAACATCAATGACAAATACACACGAAGAAGAGAAAGAGGAAGAAGAAGCAGAGGGAGTGCAATGAGGCACATGATAGAGGTCATCATAATTGAGGCACAAAGAACAAGTGTGTCAAAAGTAGTCACTGTGGAAGAGTCAACAACGTGCTCAACAATGAGACCCATCTTTGTGCATGCACAAATAGAGAGCAGGCAGGGCTGAAGAGCAAGGAAAAAGAGCATGTCAGAAATGTATAAGGGCCCAGATGGACCATCAAACTACAGAGCTCCAACTCCCTGCACACGCAACGACTGACCAGACCCTGTAAAAACGGACTGAACGGAAGCAATGGGACCGAGCACGATGAAGTCACTATGACGACCAGTCATGTGATGGGTGGCACTAGAGTCAATGACCCAGGTGACACTTGGTTCACGACCATTTGTAGACACCAAACAACGAGCCACAAATTATTTTACCTCTCCTGGACATGCAGCAGAGGACTTGGGACAGCGCCAAATAGCACAGACCCATAACTTGTAAAGCAAGTCGATAATGTCAATTCCATCCTTGTCACAAGCCAACTGAGCTTCCTACAAGCATCGTCAGAGGTGATAAAGATAGTAGGACAAGCTATGTAGGGACCACCCGGTTGTGACAACACACTCGCACCTCCCAAAGTAAGAAGTGCCAGCAGTTGATGAAGCTCCGCAATCAAGGGATCCCAAGGTTGTGCCAGATGATGGAAACTGGGGCAGCCTTCAGGGAGGTGATCAGACTCACCAAGAGCCGCCTAGGCAGGACCAACTGTTTGTGAGAGGGAGTTGCAGGTTGCACAGACAGAAATTACGGAAGTGAATGTAGGTTTGCAAAGAGTGTGAATGTCTGAATCGACTCTTGATTGAGAAATTAAATTAGCACAGCTTTCTAACAAGCCTAAGTACGCCTCATTTGGCACATGGAGCTGGAAGAACCACTCTGTCAAAGTTCACCTCCTAGCACACTCCTAGCCTAGCGGGATGAGCGGCAGTCACACTCTCACACAAGAGAATTACCATCCCTGCCATATGCACAACCAATAATCTTTTTGGGGACCTTCCTTGAAGCTCCCTGAAGGCCCTCCTGCCACCTTTCTACCTTGAAGGCCGCTCCAAACCTCCCTGGCCAATAATTGTGGCCGTCATTGGTGCTGGTAGTGCAGGAGCCATCACTTGAACCGGACCCATTGCCACCAAACCTTGAAAATCCATATCTCCCTCAAACGGACTCCGAATCGAGTTCTGTAAAGTGCTACAGAACCAGAAAAACACCCTCTATTCACTTTTGTGACTTGATGATTTTTATCGAGCAACCCACTTTGGTCACTTTTTTTTGGTACCCCATATCCAACATTCTCCCAATTTGTGAGAATAAAAATTACACAAGTCCACACTGTCCCCTCAGCTGCTGAAAGCGGTGTGCTGCTAGCGGCTTGGTCAGGAAGTCTGCCAGCATCATGCTTGAAGGAAAGAACTTGATCTGCACCACCTGCTTCGTCATGAGTTCGCGGATGAAGTGATATCGCAGGTCAATGTGCTTGGTGCGTGCGTGAAACTCTGCGTTCTTGGTCAGAGCAATGGCGCTCATGTTGTCACAGTAGATTGTAGTCACTGTGGTCTGCTGCTGTCCAAGGCTTGCCAGCAGCTCACGCAGCCACACGGCTTCCTTTGCTGCTTCACTCAAGGCGATGTACTCAGCTTCGGTGGAGGAGAGAGCGACGCACTCGCTTCTTGCTCCTCCAACTGATTGCACCTCCCCCGAATACAAACACGAACCCACTGGTCGACCTCCTTGTGTCCAGGTCACCTCCCCACAATCTGCATCACAGTAGCCGATGGGGATGGGGCTGTTGTTGCCATTGAAGGTGAGGCAAAGGTTGCTGCTGCTGTCAAGGTAGCATAGCACGCGCTTGACCGTCTCCCAATGCGGCACGCCCGGATTCACGCAAAACTTGCTAAGCACTCCCACTGCTTGGCTGATGTCGAGGCACGTGCCGCCTGCTGCGTACATGAGGCTCCCAACTGCTGCTTGGTATGGCACTGCTTCCATGCGGCTGCTCTCTTGCATGCTGCGGGGAGTCTGCGTCATGCTCAGCTTCGCTCCCACTTCCAGTGGTGTTGCGGCCTTGCGCGCTCCTGCCATGTTGAAGCGCTTGACGATGTCGCTCACGTACGTGCTCTGCGACAACTCCAAAGTCAGCTGCTGCCGGTCGCGCTTGACCTGAAGGCCAATGTAGTAGCTGAGCTCTCCCATGTCTTTCATGTCAAACCTGGCACCAGTGGACTGCTTCACATTGTCCAAAAGAGACTTGGATTCAGATACAATGAGCAGATCATCAACATAGAGCAAGATGATGACCTGGCTTGCCTCTTGCATGCGCCCATCGACTACATGGTCAGCTTCACTACGCACAAAGCCAAGGCCAGTCAGCTGCTCATCCATCTTGTGGTACCATGCTCGCGGGGCTTGCTTCAGGCCGTAGAGGGCCTTCACAAGCTTGCACACCAAATCCTCCTTTCCCTCCACGAAATACCCCTCCGGCTGTTCCATGTACACATCCTCCTTGAGGTCACCATTCAGAAATGCACAAGTCACATCCATTTGGTGCACCTCCCAATCCATAGCAACAGCAAGAGCGAGGATCACTCGGATGGATGGGAACTTTGCAACAGGTGAAAAAGTCTCATTGTAATCCATACCCTGAGTCTGTGCATACCCCTTTGCAACCAACCGTGCTTTGTACCTGAGCACCTTACCATGCGCATCACGCTTGTGCCTGAAGATCCACCGGCACCCGATCACCCGGCTGCCACGTGGAGCTTCCTCGAGGGTCAAGGTGCCGTTCTTCACGAGTGCACCATACTCCTCGTCTGCTGCGGCATGCCAATCTGCCACCTCGGCACTACGCATGGCTTCAACGAATGTGGCTAGGTCATCGGTGACTGTGAGGAAGAGAAGCTCGAGGTCAGACGACTCCATTGGTGGTGGAACGGTGCACATGTTCACCAGCTCCTCCAGCGGCCTCTGTTTGCTTGCAAGGCACTCAGATCGCCTCTGCGGCTCTCCACTGTCCTTTGCACCTTTGTTGATGCGTGCGGATTGTCATGGCAACTGCTGTATGTTGCTTTGTTACTCCTCCTTATCAGATTCGGCTGCTGGCTCCTCCTCCTTCTCAGCTCCATCCACCTCCTTGTCATTACCGCTGTCACCGCCATCTTCCGCAGTCCTCTTCTGCTATCGAAACTTCTCCCACTTCAGGTCCAAGTGCGGGAGCAAGTGAGTCTGTAGACATAGGGCTCCAAGTCCAGCCCTTCACGTCCTCTTGAAAGACTACGTCACAGCTGCAGATGATCTTGCGTGCAGCGAGGTTGTAGAGGCGGTATCCCATGGTGTCATAGCCAAGGAAGGCAGCCTTCACTTACTTTGCGTCTAGCTTGTTACGGCTGCTGGTAGGCACGTGCATGAATGCGCCACACCCGAAGACTTTCAGGTGCGTCACTGTTGGCTTGCGTCCCGTCCACGCCTCCTCCGGTGTCATGAGCGGCACAGCACGCGTGGGACTCCGGTTTTTTAGGTACACGGCAGTGTTGACCGCTTCCGCCCAGAAGGTTGGTGGGAGCTCGGCGTCTTGGAGCATGGTGCAAACACGCTCCATGAGTGTGCGGTTCACACGTTCAGCCACGCCGTTCAGTCGTGGCGTTCCAGGTGGGGTGACCTCATGCTTGATCCCACGACGCTTGAGGAAGGTGCGCAAGTCGTTGGAGAGGTACTCTCCTCCACCATCCATACAAAGCACCTTCAACTGCCTGCCACTCTCATTCTGTGCAGCAGCAATCCACACCTTGAAAGCATCAAAGCACTCATCCTTGCCAGCCAAGAAGGACACCCACGTCTTCCTCAAATTGTCATCAATGAACGTGACAAAGTACAACTTGCTGGATAGGGATTGTGATGGCATATGACTGCACAAATCAGAGTGAACGAGTGAGAGAAGCTCAACCGCCCCCTTCCCTTCCCCCGTGAAAGGAGCGCAGACTTGCTTCCCTTCAATGCAGCTCTCACAAGCTGATGCACCAGGCTGCTTCACCCCCTTGAGCTCCAGGCCACGGACCATCTGCTGCATGGAGATGATGGCGCCAAAGCCGAGTTGACCGAGCTGGCGGTGCCACAGGCCGATGTCGTGTTTTCCCTCTCTCGCTGCCAACGCTGAGTCGACTTCCTTCTCTGACACCACGTAGAGGCGGTAAAGACAGTCCTCCTTGTTCGCTTTTGCAAGCACACGGCCTACACGGGCAGAGATGGTGCAGCCACCATTCTCAAAGCAAACCTACATGCCTTCGGAGATGAGCGATGAGAGAGAGGAGGTTAGCTGCCAGCCCCGGAACATGGAGCACCCCCTTCACATGACGTTCCACGTGCTTACCCTCGACGGAAGCATAAAACACAAGCTCACCCTCACCAACCGCCATTTGTACATGATTGTCCCCCATGTACACCCGATGAGGCTCGATGGCGGTGTAGACGACGAACCACTCCCGACGACATGTCATGTGCCGCGTGGCTCCCGAGTCGATGATCCAGAACAAGGCGGTGTTGTCGGAGATGTGCAGGACCTGGATGGTGGTCACAAATCCACTCTCCCAATTTGCTGCATTTGTAGAAGTGTCGGAATGCTTTCCTACCCCCACTCCAGCCGTAAGGTCCACCTTCTTCTTCCGGCATTCGCGTGCCCAATGGCCCGGCTTCTTGCAGTAGTGGTAGTTCCCCTTCTTCTTCCCTCCTCCACCGTTGTCCCTGGTTGGTGCAGCGACGCCCGGATTTTCTGGGATAGTCTGCTTTTTTGGCCATTCCAGCACTTCCTTTGATCATGATGAATTTACTGTCATTGTGAGGAAAACCTTTGAGAAGATCGATGGGAAGAGTCCTGATTGCCGATTTCCGTAGGAACCAAATTTCTTAGTACGTTGTTCTTGATATTTGGCAACAAGACCCGTCTCACCTCTGTTGTCTTTGATATACTGCTCTTCAAGGAGGGTAAGTTAATCAATCATTTTTTCAAGTGTAAGGGTATATGGTTGTGCCGGAGGTGGTACTGCAGCAGCTTGGCCATTGGCAGCATTGCCACCTTGAGGATTACCAGCTTGACCAACACCTGCTGCAAGCGCTTGGTTTAACTGTGTCTGAAGTTGTGCCAGCTTGTCGTCGAAGGTCTTGCCTTGTTTTTGAACGGTTAAGAGTCTGTTGAAGGTGTCCTTCGATCTGGGAGGAAGACTTCAAAATAATGTTACCACCAGAACACGTTATGAAATGACTTCACCCAGCCCACTGATACGACGGGCTAGATGCTTGAGATGTGAGATGTGATCCTCAAGACGTGTCCCTTCCTCCAAAGTTTGAGCACGAAACTCTGTGAAAGGATACCAAGTTCCACATCACTGGTTTTCTCGTATCGATTCTTCAGGGCTCTTCATGCTGTTCTGGGAGAGAGATTGTCATTTCCATCTCGAATAATGAACTTCATGCGTTCTATAAGTTGCATTGTCAGAAGTGAAAAATCCTCATCGCATATCAACTGTCATTTTTCATGCTGTTCTTGAGTGGCCGCAGGATCAAGCATCTCAGTTGGTGGGTTAGTGACCACAGTCCATAGTCCTTTGTTGTGATAGATCATTCGCGTGTTGAAAGCAAACGTGTGATAGAAATATCCGCCAAATGGAGCCATCTTGAAAAGATCACCAAGAATGTCGTTGCTCGTCACGTTGTCGGCGTCTCTTGAGAATCCTTAAAAGGCACCACCTGCTCTGATACCAAATGTTAAAATTAGAACCTTTAGAATCTTCCAGTACCTTCCGATTTCCTTCTTGAATAATGTAGTTCCCGATCTCGCGAGGTACAACAACCACACTTGCATTTATCACTTCATACACACACAGTCACTTGTGCTCAAGATACACTTACACACGTGCTCTAATCAAATCAACTGATAGCACAAACACACTGCTCATCTCAAGAGTATTCACATGGTTCAAATCTTGCTTAAAATAATGAAGTACAGACGAATCAATAGGAAATACAAACCTACAGCTATTTATGTAACTGCACTAGCTATCAACAGAAAAGTACACTAGCTATCAGCAGAAAAGTACAAGTGTCAGGTATTCTGGTGACATGTGTCTTTCGATGCTGAAGTCACATGGTCATCCGGACGCTGCTCGATGACTTCCAGTCATCGGCAGACCAAGGTTGGCAGAATGCCCAGCGCCCTCAGTGCGAGACACGAACAAGATCGTCCGAGTGCGTAACAGTCTTCTCTTCATCGTCGATCCACCGCTCGATGCTCGAGAGGAGCTCTCGCTCAAACTCTCGAGCCATCAACGGTGGAGATGAGATCCTGGTCTTCAGGATGATCCTCCACTCTCCAATTATTCATGTAAAGTCTTTAACCTAGTGAGCCAAGGACCGAGAGAGATCCACCGATCTCAATCGATCCTTGACTGTCATTGGTCATGTCTTTTTCTCTAGCCACGTCAGTAGTTCTGCAATGTTGTTTGTGTCACTGATTATCTGCGACTGTAGTGCAAAGACCTTGTTTCAAGTTTCGACAGGAACTATGCCCCGTTCTGCTGTTGGATATGTCAGAATGATTACGGGTACGAAGCATGTGACTTTTCCAACAGACTTCTCAACTCTAATAGAAGTGGAAGCCGTCGACCAGAGAGATACGCGTAACTGCTACAAGTACAGAAAAGTCGGACATATTGCTCGCAACTTCTGGAGCAAGCAGCAAGCCCACAAGGGGAGACGTCGCATATAAATGAGTCAGAAAATGGCAAAGGGCAAGAGTGAGAGGTGCGAATCTTGTCCGTGAGGAGCGATCTGCACCGAACGATTACCCATTTGAACGGCCTAGAACACAACAGAGAGTTTTTTAGATCGCATAATTCACGTGGGATATGAGGATGACCAACCGGCGATACTGCTAAGAGTATAACCTCAAGGATGCAAAAGACGCAGAACGTTATTGGCACTATTGGATGGAGGAGCTTCTCATAGTTTTGTAAGCAATGACTTGGTTTGCAAGCTAGATTTGCAAACCAAACAAGGGATAAACCGTCAACGGGAGACTGCAAATACGGAGACACCAAGTACCACTACGACTACAAGTAGGAGATCTACGGGATGTGACGGTCTGGAGGTCCTGTCTAATGAATGACCACAAAATCATTCTCAGGCAAGATTTCTTCTACCGACACAATCTGCAGGTTGACTAGAACAACAACGACGTCTATGCGGAAATCAATGGCGCCAAGTGACAACTTTTGCTTGTGGGAGAAAAGGCAATAGTGGAAACAACAGAGGTGGAAGCAACAAAAGAAGTCACGATAGCCAAAAAGCGATAACCTATGCAGCCAATACCGTTCAACGTGGCTGAGTACTTCATGGGACGAGGAACTGGTACGTGGCTCGTACATCTCAATCCAATGGAGGAAGCAGAAGTGGCAGCAGCTGACTCATCAACTTCATCGGCCTCATTAGCATCAACAAAGTTTGCGATGGTACCTGACGAGTTCGCATCGCTCATCCACGATTTTGCTGATATCTTCCTTGACAAACTTCCAAAACCCTACCGCCTAAACGCGACATCGACCATCGCATCAAGCTAAAACCGGACAGCCGACCAACAGTTCAAGGTGCCTATCGGATGAGCGATCATGAACTGACCGAGTTGAAAAGCAACTCAATGAGATGCTCGGTCGGGGATTCATCCGTCCATCCACGTCACCGTACGCCACACATGTGTTGTTCGTAAAAACGAAAACTGGCGAAATATGGATGTGCATGGACTATCGGGCGTTAACAACGCTACCATCTAGAACTTCTACCCTCTCTCCCAAGCCGACAAAATTTTTGACCAGCTCCGAGGGGCTCGAATTTTCACCAAAATCGACTTACGCAACAATTATCATTTGGATTCACGGGACAGACGCTAACATCGAGAAGATGGTGTTCCGAACTTGTTACAAAAATTATGATTTCACGGTGATGTCGTTCGGACTTACAAATGACCCGTAGACAGTCATGGCGGCGATGAACAACATTTTTCGTCCATACCTCAATAATTTTGTCGTGGAATACCTCGACGACATCGTGGTGAACAGCAGTATCCTGGAGGAGCACAATGGACATCTTCGAAAATTTATTTATGTTTTAGAAAGAGAGAAGTTTTTTGGAAAACTCTCGAAGTGTGACTTCTGTTGCCGTTCGACCGAGTTTTTGAGCCACATCATCAACGGCGGAAGGATCACAATGGATCTGGAAAAAATGGCAGCAGTCCGTGATCAGCCGACGCCGACCAACATCCGAGATGTTCAAGTTCTCCTCGGTTTCTGCAAGTACTACCAACATTTTGTACGGGATCATGCCCGAGTGTCAGCGCCTCTCTCCGACGTTACTCGAAAAGAAAATGAGGGGCGGTGGGAAGACAACGAACAAGAAGCGTTCACCGCTTTGCGGAACGCTCTGACCTCAGAGCCAATCCAACGATTAGCCAATCCAACGGTTAACTACGTCATGACTACAGATGCATCAAACTGAGCCATCGGCGCACTACTCCTACAAGACTATGGCAACGAAGAACAACTAGTTTCATACATGTTGAGGCAACTACGAGGAACGGAACTCAACTACACCGTACACGAGAAGGAGATACTGGCAGTCGTACATGTATTTAAGACATGGCGGTACTACCTTGAATGCCGCCGATGCATCGTACGCACCGACCACCATGTGCTGAAACATATAAAGATGCAACCGAACCTCAGTCGATGTCAAACCCGATGGATGGATTTCCTTGAATCCGGGTTGGACTACGATGTCGAGTACCAGCCAAGAAAAGACCAAACCGACAGACGTGCTCACGGGGAAAGAAAAGACGACCCTCATTGGGCGAGTTCCAAGGATTGTCGCACAATGGAGTTCCTCCTTTCACTAATTTCATGTTATCGGGTTTAATAATTAAGATTCCTTATTTCATTGTTCTCATTCCTTCTTGTCCTTTCTTTAGGGTGAATCACTCTTGGTCAAGACCCATGCACTCAAGGTTTTGTCCCATTCCTTTAGGAGAAATGTTCATATCCCTTGGTCGAGATCCATGCACGTGGGAATATTTTCCAGTTTCGGGAAGACTACTTGAATTTAGCATGATGTCTCTCCATATGTCTTCATCATCTTGGCTCCTGTTATTGACTTTGTCATTGGTGGTTGTACCTTTAGCCGGATGGCACTCAACTCCACCACTCTAGTATCCCACCGCCTACGGGACACCTTAGCTATTCTTCGCACCCCCCTCGTGGCTTGAGTTATCATCTCTATTCCTTCCTTCTTTATGTCCCTGAGAAGAATGGCGAATGCCTAAAAGGGTACTAAACGGCCCAAATGCACCCCTTCCAGTCCCACATTCAGGTTGAATACTATGAAATACATAGGCAGAAGGTAGTGGAAGATTTATTTTCACATGAAGGGACACTTGTGTAAATTGGATAAGGGAGGAGCGTAGTTCAATGACACTATTGTGATCTGAGTCGTTCCCGTCCGCACATATATCTGACTGTAAGTACTCGACTGTGTCAATACTCGTGCAGATCCCTGATGCAGACCTAGGTGTTGGACTATCGTGTGGTGATCCACCCATCTTGAGCTGCTGGATTAGTGCCACAGAGTACTCGCCACCGGGTGGGCCACTCTACCCCTTTTATGTAATCTCCAGGGTTTCTTTGTGGTCTGACCATAGGCTGATTTTGCATGTTTTTACAACGTGCGTCCAACAGTGGATGTGAGATACCTCTATGTAGTCATTGTGCTTGGCTCAAAAGTTTACATGCAAAAGGTTTAGACGAGAGTCGTTGCGATATGTGTGCACAGAGATACATACGGAATCTTAGGTTTCGGCTCCTTTTTGCCGCAAAATGATCTTGACGCGTGTGTCACTTGTCTTGCGTCGTGACAACCACTTACATTATAAACTTGTGAGTTGCCACGTCTCTCTACATGTTTAAGCTTATGAAGCTTATCTGACTATTTGTGCCTCCCAGCCAAATGCGTTCCATTCTTACACCTGGCTTGCCAGTGAATGAGCTGACTGAAAATCATTGCCATATCTGCTATGAAAGAGCAAGTAAGCTTTTCGGTATTTTCTTCGACACACGTGGAAACTGTCAAGTGGATTCATTCATTTGCTAAATCACGAAGTAGGCATGGTTTGGGGTTCTGATTTCTGGATGACTGCGGAAAGTGCAAATTTGCGATGTCACTTGCATACCCGAGAGACATGGCAAAGAATGGGAGGGGGGGGGGGTGAGTACACGCGAAGCACATCTTTACAAGCATCCAACACTGTTGAGATGTCTTTTGAACAATATTAAATGGTTTATATGGTTTTATTTAGTTTCTCTTGACCATTTTGGAATGCTCTTTTCAGCCTCTCTTATCATAAAACACGACGGTCGATGCATTTTTCTACATTGTCCTTGATGTGCTGGGGTAAGACGATGGTGATTTAAGGGAAATAAAATAATTAGGGAGAAAATAAGCAATTTATGATTTTCATAGCCTGTTTTCTTCATCAATGTTACAATGTGTACTGCTTGAATTCATGATCGAGTAACAACTCATGGGCTTAAGCAGGAACCGAATTTCCTTGAGGTAATCTGGGCGACAGAATGTGAAACTCTTCAGGCTCACATTCGGAAGAAAGCTCTTATACGGACGGATATGTACGGAATTTGGCTGTGACGAAAAGTATGCGTACCTTCTCTGACCGTTTCTCTTTCTTCCGGAGCTCCACCAATCAGCGTCATGCATGTCGCCAGCGCAACTCAATTCGCCTCGCTGCGCTGGAGTGGTGCCGTCATTTTTGCACTCAAATTTAAAACCAACGTCGGCAATGGCCGTCGATATCGCTCCGAAGTAGGTGGGGGTGGCTGCGATGTCCTCACCATCGGCTGCTTTCCACACGGAAATATTTTTTCGCTTTCCAGCACAAGAAGAGCGGATAGCGGACCACGTGCTGGAGCCGCGACCCGCAGTCGTGCAGGGCGAACCGCTTCCTGCCGTACACCGTGAGCTGTGCGCTGTGCGCTGTCTGCTGTGGTGTGTGTGGTGTGCGCTGTGTGCCGATTTTTCGATCTTCGGTGGCGCGCGGCTCTCCCAGCGCAAACCTTCTTATGCCGCTGCGCTGCTGCTCTCCGCCATGCACTCTCTTCCTCACAACGATCCGCCTTCGTCCGTTATCGCAACTGCCACAATCACTCTGTTCTCTTCTGCCGCCTTGTTTCTAGCCGACACCTTTCTTACGACTGCAACCGCCTCAGCAACAAAGCCAGCTACCAGGCAGGCGGCAGTTACCACCCACCGTCGCTGCATTCGGGCATTGGAACCCAAGTGAACAACGCTTATCGTCCGAGTACAACCAGACAGACAGCCAACGCCGCAGCATGGACTCTAAAGTGGACGTGGACGCTCCGCCCCGAATGGTAGTAGAAAAGTGGGCCATCGGCGATCCTGCGCCTCTGGGCCTGGCAGCGTTCGCGCTCACGACGTTCGCCATCTCGTCGCACAATGCGGGTTGGGCGCCCAACCACACGTGGATAGGGCTGGGACTCTTCTACGGCGGCCTGGCGCAGCTGCTGGCCGGCATGTGGGAGTACGCCAAGAACAACACCTTCGGCGCCACCGCCTTCTCCACCTACGGCGCTTTCTGGCTCAGCCTCTCCTGCTTCCAGATCCTCATGCTTGCCGAAGTGGTATGTAACGTACCACCCCCTCCCTCCCTCCCTCTCTCTCTCTCTCTCTCTCTCTCTCTCTCTCTTTTCCTCTCCCTCTCT
>SZWC01015054.1:17763-45203 GCA_023375785.1 Penium margaritaceum
CCCCCCCACTTGCTCAAATTTCCACTTGCAAGTCCTGTCACTCAATCGCACTGTTGGGAGCCCCTGTCGTGCCCTGCTTGCGCGTGCGCGTGCGTGTGTGCGTGCGTGCATGTGTCCGTGCGTGCATGTGTGCGTGTGTTCATGTGAGTGAATTCCCTTGTGCGGAGCGCAGGTACCCAAGGGCAGCATCGACGCGACGGCGGCGGTAGGGTGGTTCCTGCTGGCGTTTCTGGTGTTCAACACGTACATGACGGCGTGCGCGGCCATGCTGCCCAAGGTGCTGTTTCTCGTGTTCACGCTGCTGCAGCTCACCATACTCGCGCTCGTCATCGGCCACTTCTGCCACAACGCGCCGGGCCAAGGCTGGACGGCGGCGGGCGGCTACCTGGGCGTGTTCACTGCAGCGGCCGCGTGGTACGCTTCGGCTGCCACGTGCTTCAACACCATGGCGGGCCGCAGAGTCGTGTACATGGGCAAGCCCGCACTCGCATTTTCGCCCATCATGCCGCACTGACGCGATGCAACTGCCCTGCGGCCTTTGACGTTCGCCTCTGTGACATAGTCGAAGTAGATGCTGCCGCCGTCTCACTAGTCCCGACCTAAACCCAACCAATCCACAGCCGCCGCCGCATTGCGGCGCTGAGAGCAAGGACGACGAGGTCTGCACCGCAAACGGTTTTGAGCCGTTTCCGCACGTGTTGTATGTATGTGCACACACATCGCTTGTTAGTAGACAGAACCGATGGCTGAAGCCCTCGCGACATGATTTGTTGGTTGAGAATGACCCATTTGTTGCCCACGTGCGCGCCACCACGCTGGGGATGTGTACTCTGCCAGTCAAAATTGTACCAGTGAAGCTTTCCAACCTCGTTCTTCTCACCTATGCAGACGAATGTGCTCAGACATAAGACTTACAAGTGTGGGTGCTTGCTGTGAGTGCAGTCTCATATGTCTAATGTTATGTGTTCTGTGGTGCTGGTTGAGCTGTGCCATGGCATTTGCAATGACGAGTCAATGGCGGCAGCCCTTGTGAGCCATGGCCTGCGATGTGGCGTGTCATGTCTCCAAGGTCCGTGAGCCATACGTTGTGCCATGAAGCGCGATGGTGTGACTGCGGCGGACTGGTGTTACGCAACACCAGTCCTGAACAAGGTTGGGTTGGGTCACACCAGCCCACTCAATCGCAATTCTTAACAATCATGCAGGGTCCCTACCCTTAAAACAAGGATGATCTTCCTTCCCTCTGAAAGAAGCACATGATCACCCAACACACGGCAAGAATGATGCCCACATTGCATGCCATGTGGGGGGCCAACATGGGGTTGTTGGAGGCGGGAGCCCGAACGATGAAAAACCCTTCGAAAGGGAGGGTTGTGATAGCTCAGTTGGGAAGTGTGCAGATGTGCGAATTCATGCACTGAGGGTCCGAGACTCCTCATTTGCTGAAAGTGAACCTACCGGGCCCCAATATCGCAGGGTCTGGTAGGTTCCCATGCTTGAATAGAAGTCAGGGTGGTAAAGTACGCGAAGGTGTGAGAAGGTGGTCTAATTTTAGGGGGTTCAGATGCCAAAGGAGTAATAATAATAATGAGTAATAATAATTTAAAGTACAAGCCAGACAAGAAGTCTGATGAGTATCTCCTTCTCCTCCATACGACTTACCTCGATTGCGAGGGACACAATCGCAGGATGTCCCATGGATAGTTGGTCCAGGTTCCATCAGTGGCACGTGGCACCGATTAAAAACAGGAACATTAATTTTCCTACAACAAGTGGATATGGATGCATTTTTGTCCTTTTTCATTTTGGGATGCGTAACTAATTTGCGTGTCACACGCAAAGTGGAGCCCACCGCCACCCCTAGGGTCAAACCAGACCTCTCAGAAAAAACCGAGCGCGGCTGTTGGCTGAAACATCTGCTAGCATGACCCCGACATGACGAGCAACAGGGAGCTAGCCACGTCAACAGTGAAACCGTGAACCACACAAGCGTGCTCAAATGTCCCACATTATCCTAAAGTGTATGTAGGAATGCATAGACATTGCAAGCATTGATTCAACGTAAGAATGGAGGAAAATGGTGCTGGCAAGGCCATCGGCTCAATCCCAAAGTTGTATGACTGCAAAGCATTGCAACATCAACAGAGTGAGACACAAGGTTGGCCTGCACGTGTGTGTAATTGCTGTCATGTACCATTATTTGTGAGCTGCAAGCCATGCTGGTTCAATCTCTTGCATGTGTATAGAGTCAAGTTAAAAGTGGTCGTCTCGTTAACACAATGACTAGACATTAGCACCAATACCCCCGCTGGCCGACGGACGGAAAAGTTCACACGCAACAGAGGGTTACATGGTGTGCATAACGACACGAATATGTACTTTGCAATGCTACAGAGTCAAAGACACGGAAAGATCAGAACATGAACTGCGGACTTGAACACACCCTAGCTAAGTTATGTGGTCAAAAAGTCAGCCTGCTGTGATCGTGTGTCCATCCAAACAACCTTCACGACACCAACAGCGATACACTCAAGAACAAAATGGTGCTCACCGTTGACATTCTTGGTGCGTGAGTGATGCATGCCGTAATTTTCAGCGATGATCTTTGTGCTTTGGTTGTCGCAACATAGAGTGATGGAGCAAATGGGAACACGTACTTGCTCTGACAGGTGGCATAGCCAAACACTCTCGCACGTACCTGAGCCGAGAGAGATGTATGCAGCCTCCTTGGAGCTCCTCGCGGCACATCCCTTCTTACTACTCTTTCAAGACATTGTAGTGCCGCCCATCATAAGGACGTACCGAGAGCGGCTACAAGCTTTCGTGTCATGTGTCCAGACGTTGTCATTGTAGCCGTCAACAACGACTGAGGGCTGCACGTTTACTCAGCCTGACTCGAAGCGCCATCTGGAGGTGTCACCCACGTGGAAACTGAGAGAACGTTGTGCTAAGTAGTCCAAGGCAAACACGACATCAGCCTAGTTGTGTCCCTTTTGCACCCTAGTTGCTCACTAATTGTGCCAAAGTTGCGTCCAAAGTTGCATCCTAGTTTCACACCGGTCACGCCCTAGTTGTGCCCTTGTTGTCCCCTAGTTACGCCCAAGTTATATGCCCTACTTCCGCCCTCGTCGTGTCCTACTTGCGTCCTAATTTTGCCCTAGTTGCGCCTCATTTGAACACTGGCTACGCCATAGTCGTACCCTAGTTGTGCCCTAGTTGCGCCCTACTTGCACCCTAGTTGCACCCTAGTTGTGCTCCAGTTGCGCCCTGTTGGTTTTTGCGCATCCCTCATTGTGCTTTGTTGTGTCCTCCCGGCTTGTGTACATCGGCGTGCAGATGACTGACGGCGAGACTCGACGCTGACGGAGCGTCATCCGGTGGAGCCGACGCACGCGGAGGTCTACTCGCAGTTCGCTGTAGCCTCCTCTCTCCTGCGACGTGCTCAGCTCTATCGGCAGGCCTCCTCGGCAGTCGTGCCGCCGGCGGTCACCGCCACCACAAAGTGTTGTCTGCATGCGTCCAGCGCGTCCCGTCGCGTCTGCGTCGTCATGCTCTGCCTGGGGTCCGTGTTGCGTGCTGCATGGTCCTGTTCGGCGTCACAGACCACCGTAGGCACTGCCTGGGTTCGGGCAGCCATAACTCTCTGCTACTATTTTTCTAGATGATTCTGACCGCACGACTGCGTTCGCAGCGTCGGTATTATGGTATGGTCCAGTTTTCAGGCAAAACGGACGACGCCCGGGTTTTGGGCTGTCGGGCGTCTGACAGGGCTCACCGAGAAAACCCTGCCTGCCAGAAAATAGGTCCACAGCTATTTTCTGATTGGCTGGTTAGTTGAGTAACAACTTCTACACCAGTGGGGGGGGCCTAGAACTTGGAGGGGTCTCCCATTGTTGTTCATTCTTCATTCCTAATCAGTTACTATCAGTTTTCAGCTGCTTTCTGGCGCTAACTCTGCCGCGCGCGTTTCTGAGTAACAAACCCAGAGCTTCCAGACTCAGACTCTAGAGCAGCAGACTGAAGGGGGCAGCTGACTTAAGCAATGAGCGTGGAAGCCCGCACGCTGCATCAACAACGCTGCTGCCCCAACTTGCTGCATAGCTTTTTCCATTTCGCCCTACTTGGGTCCTACTTAGGCCCTACTTGCGCCCTACCTGTGCATAGTTGCGCCCTAGTTGTGCCCTAAATACGGCCTACTAACGCCCTAGTTGCGTCCTAGTTGCGCCCTTTTTGTGCCCTAGTTACGACCTATTTGTGCCTTAGTTGCGCATCAGTTTGACGGTAGCTACACCCTAGTAACGCTCTTGTTGCGCCCTAGTTGCACCCTAGTTTTGCCCTACTTGCGCCCTACTTGCACCCTAGATACGCCCTACTTGCGCCCTAGTTACGTCCTACTTGCACCCTTGTTGCGTTCTAGTTGTGCCCTACTTGCGCCTCAATTCGACTCTAGCTATGCCCTAGTTGTACCCTAGTTGCGCCCTAGTTGCATCCTTCTTGCACCCTACTTGCGGCCTACTTGCGCCCTAGTTGCGTCCTTCTTGTGCCCTACTTGCTCCCTTGTTGTGTCCTTGTTGTGCCCTAGTTGCATGCTAGTTAGGTACTAGCTATGCCCTAGTTGTGCCCTAGTTGTGTCCTACTTGCGCCCTACTTGTGCCCTAGATGCCGCCCAGTTGCGCCCTTGTTGTGCCCTACTTGCATTCTAATTGTGCCCTACTTGTGCCCTAGTTGCACCCTAGATTCAACCTCGTTGCGCCCTTCTTGCGCCCTACTTACGTCCTACTTGTGCCCTAGTTACGCCCTTTTTGTGCCCTAGTTGCGTCCTAGTCACGCCCTATTTACGCCCTACTCGCGTCCTATTTGCACCCTAGTTGCATCCTAAATGCACCCTAGTTGCGCCCTAGTTGCGCCCTAGTTGTACCCTAGTTGCACCTTAACTACACACTAGTTGCACCCTACTTGCGTCCTACTTGTGCCTTTGTTGCACCCTAGGTACACCCTAGTTGCACCCAGGTTGCTCCTTGCTTGCGCCCTACTGGCGCCCTAGTTACGTCCTACTTGCACCCAAGTTGCGCCCTAGTTGCGCCTCAGTTGGACACTAGCTACTCCCTAAATACACCCAAGTTGCGTCCTAGTTGCATCCTACGTTTGCCGTACTTCTGCCCTACTTGCGCCCTACTTGCGCCCTACTTGCACCCCACTTGTGCCGTAATTGCGCCTTAGTTGCGACTCAGTTGGACACCAGGTACGCCCTAGTTACGCCCTAAGTACTTCCTAGTTAAGCCCTACTTGCGCCCTACTTGCGCCCTACGTGCGCCCTACTTGTGTCCTAGTTGCGCCCTAGTTACGCCCTACTTGCGCCCTAGTTGCGCCCTACTTGTGCCCTGGCTGCACCCTAGTTGCACCCTACTTACACCCTACTCGTACCCTTCCTACGTCCTACTTACGTCCTACTTGCATCCTACTTGCACCTCTACTTGTGTCCTACTTGCACCCTACTTGTGCCCTACTTGCGCCTTAGTTGCGCCCTAATTGCACCCTAATTGTACCCCATTTGCGTCCTATTTTTGCCCTAGTTGCACCCTAATTGGGCATCGGTTATGCCCTTCTTTTTCCCTTCTTAACTGCACCCTAGTTGAGCCCTCCTAACGCCCTATTTCTGCCATAGTTGTGTCCTACTTGCATCCTAGTTTCGCACTAGTTGCGCCTCATTTGGACACTAGCTACGTCCTAGTTGTACCCTAGTTGTGCCCTAGTTGCGCCCTACTTGCACCCTAGTTGTGCACAAGTTGCGCCCTACTTGGGTCCTACTTGCGCCCTAGTTGCGCCATAGTTGTGCCCTAGTTGCGCCCTAGTTGCGCCCTACATGCGGCCTACTAGTGCCCTAGTTGCGCCCTAGTTGCGTCCTTTTTGTGCCGTAGTTGCGGTCTAGTTGCGTCCTAGTTGTGCATCAGTTTGACACTAGCTACGCCCTAGTAACACCCTAGTTCCACCCTAGTTGTACCCTAGTTTTACCCTACTTGCGTCCTACTTGCACCCTAGGTGAGCCATACTTGCCCCCTTGTTATGCCCTCCTTGCGACCTTGTTGCATTCTAGTTGTGCCATAGTTGCACCTCAATTCGACTCCAGCTATACCCTAGTTGCACCCTTGTTGCACCCTACTTGCGTCCTACTTGTACACTACTTGCGGCCTATTTGCGCCCTAGTTGGGCTCTTCTTGTGCCCTAGTTGTGCCCTAGTTGTGTCCTCGTTGTGCCTTATTTGTACTCTAGTTAGGTACTAGCTATGCCCTAGTTGCGCCCTAGTTGCGCCCTACTTACGCCCTAGTTACCACCGAGTTGCACCCTAGTTGTGCCCTACTTGCGTTCTACTTGTGCCCTACTTGCACCTTAGTTGCACTCTAGATGCGCCCTCATTGTGCCCTCATTACGCCCGACTTACGCCCTACTTGTGCTATACTTACGCCCTTCTTGCGCCCTAGTTGCGTCCTGATTACTCCCTATTTGCACCCTGCTCGCGTCCTATTGCACCCTGGTTGCACCCTAGTTACACCCTACTTGCACCCTAGTTACGCCTTAAGTACACCCTAGTTGCGCCCTACTTGTGTCCTTGTTGCACCCTTGCTGCGCCCTAGTTGCGCCCTAGTTACACCCTACTTGCGCCCTACTTGCACCCTAGTTGCACCTTACTTGCGCCCTAGCTGCGCCCTAGTTTTTGCCTCAGTAAGACACTAGCTACTACTGAGTTGTGTCCTAGTTGCGTCCTAGTTGCGCCCTAGTTGCCCCCTAGTTGCATCCTAGTTGTACCCTAGTTGCGCCCTACTTGCACCCTCGTTCTGTCCTACTTCCGTCCTAGTTGCGCCCTAGTTGCACCTTAGTTGGACACTAGCTACGCCTTAGTTGCGTCCTAGTTGCCTCCTAGTTGTGCCCTAGTTGCGTCCTACTTGCGTCCGACTTACGCCCTGGTTGAGACCTAGTTGCGCCCTAGTTGCAACCTAGTTGCGCCTGAGTTATGTACTAGTTGCGCCCTAGTTGCTCCCTAGTTGCACCCTAGTTGCACCCTAGATGTGTACTACTTGCGCCCTACTTGCACCCTAGTTACGTCCTAGTTGCGTCGTAGTTGTGTCCTATTGTGCCCTTTTTGCGCCCTACGTTTGCCCCGGATGTGCCCTAGTTGTACCCTAGTTTTACCCTACTTGCGTCCTATTTGCACCCTACCTGCACCCTAGTTGCACCGTAGTTCCGTCCTACTTGCGCCCTACTTGTACCCTAGTTGTGCATCAGATGCGTCCAGGTTACACCTTACTTGTGCCCTACTTGCACTCTACTTGCGCCCTAGTTGCACCCTAGTTGCGCCATAATTGCGCCTACGTTGGGCACTAGCTACGCCCTAATTGCGCCCTAGTTGCGTCCTAGGTGCGCCCTAGGTGCGCCCTAGTTGCACCCTACTTGCATCCTACTTGCGCCCTACTTGCGCCCTAGGTGCACCCTTGTTGCACCCTACTTGGGCCCTCCTTTTGCTCTAGTGGCACCCAAGTAGTGTCCTACTTCCGTCCTACTTTCGTCCTTCTGGCACCCTAGTTGCACCCTTGCTGCACCCTCGATGCACCCATCTTACGCTCTTCTTACGCTCTACTTGTGCCCTAGTGGCGCCCTATGTGAACCCTAGTTGCGCCCAAGTTGTTCCCTACTTGCGCCCTACTTGTTCCATACATGCGCCCTAGTTATACCCTAGGTACGCCCTAGTTGCACCCTACTCCCTTGTTGTGCCCTAATTGCGTCCTAGTTATGCCCTACTTGTGCCCTAGTTGGACCCTACTTGCACCCTAGTTGTGCCCTAGTTTCGCCTCAGTTGGACATTAGCTACGTCCTAGTTGTACCCTAGTTGCACCGTAGTTGCGCCCTAGCTGCACCGTACTTGCATCCTACTTGCGCCCTAGTTGTGCCCTACTTCCGTCCTAGTTAAGTCCTACTTGTGCCCTAGTTGGGCACTACTTGCACCCTAGTTGCACCCTAGTTGTGTTCTAGTTGCACCCTACTTGGGCCCTCCTTGCGTCCTAGTTGCGCCATAGTTGCGCTTTAGTTGCGCCCTGCATGTGGCCTACTTGCGGCCTAGTTGCACCTCAGTTGTACCCTACTTGTACCCTAGTTGCACCCTATTTGCGTCCTAGTTGCGCCCTAGTTGCGCATCTGTTGGACACTAGCTATGCCCTAGTTGTGCGCTAGTTGCACCCTAGTTGCATCCTAGTTGCGCCCTACTTGCGCCCTTCTTTTTCTCTAGCTACGGCCTAGTTGCGCCCTAGTTGCATCCTACTTATGCCCTAGTTGCGCCCTAGTTGCGCCTCAGTTTAGCACTAGCTACTCCCTAGTTGCGCCCTACTTGCACCCTAGTAGTGGCCTACTTGTACCCTTATTACGACCTACTTGTGCCCTGCTTGCGCCCTAGTTGCGCCCTAATTATGCCCTAGTTGCGTCCCACTTGCATCCTAGTCATGCCCTAGTTGCGCCTCAATTGGGCAATAGCTATGCCCTAGTTGCGGCTTAGTTGCACCGTAGGTGCACCCTAGGTGTGCCCTAGTTACGCCCTACTTGCGTCCTACTTATGCCCTTGTTGCACCCTAGTTGCGCCTTACTTGCGTCCTACTTGTGCCCTAGCTGTGCCATGTTTGCGCCCTAGTTGTTCCCTACGTGTGCCCTACTTGTACCCTTCTTGCGTCCTAGTTGTGCCCTACTTGCACCCTAGTTGCATCCTACTTGTGCCCTAGTTGCGCCCTACTTGCGCCCTGGTTGCGCCCTACTTGCGCCGTAGTTGCGCTCTAGTTGCGCCTTACTTGCACCCTAGTTGCGCCCTAGTTGCGCCCTAGTTGCGCCCTAGTTGCGCCTCAGTGTGGCACCAGCTACGCCCTACTTGCGTCCTAGTTGTACCCTAGTTACGCCTTACTTGTACCCTACTTATGCCCTAGTTGCACCCTACTTGCGCCCTACATGCGCCCTAGTGGCGCCCTTGTTGCGCCCTAGTTGTGTTCTACTTGCTCCCTTCATCCGCCCTACTTGCGTCCTAGTTGGACCCTAGTTATGCCCTAGTTGTGCCCTTCTTGCGCCCTACTTGCGTCCTACTTGTGTCGTAGGTGCACCCTAGGAGTGTCCATTTGTGCCCTACTTGCACCCTACTTGGTCCCTAGTTGCGCCTTAGCAACGCCCTAGTTGCGCCTCCGTTGGGCACTAGCTATGCCCTAGTAACGCCCTAGTTGCGTCCTAGTTGCGTCCTAGTTTTGTCCTACTTGCGCCCTACATGCGCCCTAGTTACACCCTCCTTGCGCCTTAGTTACACCCTATTTGCACCCTTGTTACGCCCTAGTTGTGCCCTTGTTGTTCCTCAGTTGGACACTAGCTACGCCCTAGTTGCGCCCTAGTTGCGTCCTAGTTGTACCTTGCTTGCGCGTTACTTGCACCCTAGATGCGCCGTACTTGTGCCCTAGTTGCACCCTAGTTGCGTCCTTGTTGGCTCCTAATTCTTCCCTACTTGCGCCTTAGTTACACCCTACTTGCGCCCTACTTCCGTCCACGTTGCGCCATTGTTTCTTATCAGTTACGCACTAGCTACACCCTAGTTGCGCCCTAGTTGTGCCCTAGTTGCGTCTCGCTTGCGGCCTAGTTTCGCCCTAGTTGCACCCTCCTTGCGTCCTATTTGCACCCTAGTTGCGTCATAGTTACGCCCTAGTTGCTTCCTACTCGCGCCCTACTTACACCCTACTTGTGCCCTAGTTTCGCCCTACTTGCGCCCTGCTTGTGCCCTTGTTGCGCCCTAGTTACGCGCTAGTTCCGCCCTATTTGCACCCTACGTTTGCCATAGTTACACCCTACTTGCACCCTAGCTGCGTCCGAGATGCGCCTCACTTGGGCACTAGCTACTCCCAAGTTGCACCCTAGTTGTACCTTAGTTGTTTCCTAGTTGCGCCCTAGTTGTGCCCTAGTTGCACCCTAGTTGCGCCCTACTTACGCCTTTATTCCCCCTTACTTCTGTAATAGTAGCGTCCTAGTTACGTCCTAGTTGCGCACTAGTTGCGCCTTAGTTGGATACATGCTACGCCGTAGTTGTGCCCTAGTTGCATCCTAGTTGAACCCTAGATGTGCCCTAGTTGCATCCTACTTGCACCCTTGTTACACCCTAGTTGCGCCCTAGTTGTGCCCTAGTTATACCCTAGTTGCGCCTAAGTTAGGCACTAGCTATACCCTAGTAGCGCCCTAGTTGCGCCCTAGTTGCCCCCTAGTTGCGTCCTAGTTGTGCACTACTTGTGCCCTACTTACGTCCAAGTTGTGCCCTAGTTGCAACCTAGTTACGCTCTACTTGCACCCTTCTTGCGCCCTCCTTGTGCCCCAGTTGTGCCCTAGTTGTGCCTGAGTTCAGCCCTACTTACGACCTACTTGCGCCCTGGTTAGACCCTAGTTACGCCCTAGTTGCGTCTCGGTTGGACACTAGCTACGCCCTAGTTACGTCCTAGTTGCACCCTAGGTGCGCCCTAGTTGCCCCCTACTTGCACCCTACTTATGCCCTAGTTGTGCCCTAGTTGTGTCCTAGTTGCGCCCTAGTTGCGTCCTACGTGAGCCTTACTTGTGTCCTAGCTGTACCCTAGTCTCGTCCTAGTTGTAGCATACTTCCGCCCTATTGCGTCCTACTTGCGCCCTAGCTGCGACCTACTTGTGCCCTAGTTGTGATCTACTTGTGTCCTAGTAACGGTCTAGTTGCGCCTCAGTTGGACACTAGCTACGCCCTAGTTTTGCCCTAATTACGCCCTAGTTGCGTCCTACTTGCACCCTACTCAAGACCTAGTTGCGCCCTAGTTGCACCCTAGTTGTACCTTACTTGCGCCCTAGTTGCACCCTAGTTGTGCCTCAGTGGGGCACTAGCTGCGCCCTAGTTTCACCCTAGTTGCGCCCTAGTTGCGCCCTACTTGCGCCCTACTTTCGCCCTAGGTGCGCACTAGTTGCACACTAGTTCCATTCTACCTGAGTCCTACTTGTGCCCTAGATACACCCTAGTTTCACCCTAGTTGTGCCCTACTTCCACCCTACTTGCACCCTAATTGCACCCTAGTTGTGTCCTAGTTACGCCCTATTTACGCCCTACTTGTGCCCTACTTGCACCTTAGTTGCACCCTAGTTTCACCCTCGTTGCGTCCTACTTGCGTCCCACGTACGTCCTAGTTGCACCCTAGTTGCGCATCACTTGTTTCTACTTGCACCCTAGTTGCACCCTAGCTGTGCCCTAGTTGCGCCCTCTTTGTGCCCTACTTGTATCTTAGTTGTACCCTACATGCACCCTAATTGCGCCCTACTTGTGTCCTAGTTACGCCCTTCTTGCGTCCTAGTTGTGCCCGAGTTGCGCCCTAGTTGCGCCCTACTTGCACCCTAATTGCGCCCTAGTTGCGCCCTAGTTGGGCCCTAGTTGTGTCCTAGTTGAGCCCTACTTGAACCATATTTTTGCCCTAGTTGCACCTTACTTGGGTACTAGCTATGCTGCAATTGCGCCCTAGTTGCGTCATAGTTGTGCCCTACTTGCGCCCTTCTTGCACTCTAGTTGTACCCTAGTTGCACCTTACTTGCACCCTACTTGCGCCCTATTTACGCCCTACTTGCGCCCTAGATGTGCCCTAGTTACGCCCTTGTTGTGCCCTACTTGTGCCCTACTTGCGTCCTACTTGCATCATAGTTGCGTCCTAGTTGGGTCCTCGTTGCATCCTAGTTGTGCCCTACTTGCGCCCTACGTACGTCCTCCTTGCACCCTAGTTTCGCCCTTGTTGTACCCTAAAGACGCCTCAGTTGGACACTAGCTACGTCCTAGTTGCGTCCTAGTTGCACCCTAGTTGCATCCTAGTTCCGCCCTACTTGT
This sequence comes from Penium margaritaceum, assembly GCA_023375785.1. Lineage (NCBI taxonomy): Eukaryota > Viridiplantae > Streptophyta > Zygnematophyceae > Desmidiales > Peniaceae > Penium > Penium margaritaceum. Next base: position 29,651 of record SZWC01015054.1, read on the forward strand.
GCCGTACTTCCGTCCTAGTTGCACCCTACTTACACCCTAGTTGCACCCTAGTTGTGCCGTAGTTGTGCCCTAGTTACGCCTCAGTTAAGCACTAGCTACGTCCTAGTTGCACCCTAGTTGTGCCCTACTTGTGCCCTAGTTATGCTCTACTTGCACCCTTGTTGCGCCCTACCTGCGCCGTGTTTACGCACTACTTACTCTCTACTTGCACCCTTGTTGCACCCTAGCTTCACTCTAGTTGTGCCCTAGTTGCGTCCTAGTTGCGTTCTAGTTCCGCTCTACTTTCGCCCTACTTGCACCCTAATTGTGCATTAGATGCACCCAGGTTGCACCTTGTTTGCGCACTACTTGGGCCCTAGTTGCACCCTAGTTGCGCCATAATTGCGCCTCAGTTGGGCACTAGCTATGCCCTAGTTGCGGCCTAGTTGCATCCTAGGTGCGTCCTAGGTGCTTCCTAGTTGCGGCCTACTTGTGCCCTAGTTGCGCCCTAGTTGCGCCCTAGTTGCACTCTACTTGGGCCCTCCTTTTGCCTTAGCTGCGCCCTAGTTGCGCCCGAGTTTTGCCCTACTTCCATCCTACTTCTGCCCTTCTTACACCCTAGTTTCGCCCTTGTTGCGTCCTACTTGCGTCCAACTTGCACGCTACTTGCGCTCTGCTTGCGCCCTAGTGGCGCCCTATGTGAACCCTAATTGCATCCTACTTGTGCCCTACTTACGCCCTACTTGCGCCCTACTTGCATCCTAGTTGCACCCTAAATATGCCCTAGTTGCACCCTACTTGCACCCTACTTGTGCCCTTGTTGTGCCTTACTTGCGCCCAAGTTATGCCCTACTTGTGCCCTAGTTTGACCCTACTTGTACCCAAGTTGCGACCTAGTTATGCCTCAGTTGGACACTAGCAACGCCCTTGTTGTACCCTAGTTGCGCCCTAGTTGTGCCCTAGTCAGACCCTACTTGCGCCCTAGTTGTGTCCTTCTTCCGCCCTAGTTGCGCCCTACTTCTGTCCTAGTTGGGCCCTACTTGCGCCCTAGTTGCACCCTAGTTGTACTTTAGTTGCTCCCTATTTGGGCCCTCCTTGCGTCCTAGTTACGCTATAGTTGCACCGTAGTTGTGTCATATATGTGGCCTAGTTGCGCCCTAGTTGCACCCTACTTCTACCCTAGTTGCGTCCTACTTGCAACCTAGTTGCACCCTAGTTGCACCTCAGTTGGACACTAGCTACACCCTAGTTGTGCGCTAGTTGTACCCTAGTTGCATCCTAGTTGCGCCCTACTTTTGCCCTTCTTTCGCTCTAGTTGTGCTCTAGTTGCGTCCTAGTTGTGTCCTACTTACGCACTAGTTCCGCCCTTCTTGTGCCTTTCTTGCGTCCTAGTTGTGCCCTACTTGTGTCCTACTTGCACCCTAGTTTGGCACTAGCTACACCCTTCTTGCACCCTACTTGCGTCCTAGTTGCGGACTACTTATGCCCTACTTCCACCCTACTTGCGCCCTGTATGCGCCCTTGTTGCGCCCTTCTTGCGCCCTAGTTGCACCCTAGTTGCGCCATAGTTCCGCCCTAGTTGCACACTACTTGCGTCCTACTTGCGCCCAAGTTGTGTCCTAGTTGCACCCTAGTTACGCCCTACTTGCGCCCATCTTGCCCCCTACTTGTGCCCCAGTTCCGCCCTAGTTGCGTCCTAGTTCCGCCCTACTTGCGCCCTACTTGCGCCCTGGTTGCACCCTAGTTACGCCCTAGTTGTGCCTCTGTTGGGCACTAGCTACGCCCTAGTTGTGCCCTAGTTGCGCCCTAGGTGCGCCCTAGGTGCACCCTTGTTGCTCCCTTCTTGCGCCCTAGTTATGCACTAGTCGCGCCCTAGATGCGCACTAGTTTCACCCTACGTGAGCCCTACTTGTGCCCTAGCTGCTCCCTAGTCTTGTCCTAGTTGTAGCCTACTTCCGCCCTACTTCCATCCTACATGCACCCTAGTTGCACCTTACATTTGCCATAGTTACGCTCTACTTGCACCCTAGTAACACCCTAGTTGCAGCTCGGTTTGACACTAGCTACACCCTAGTTGTTCCCTAGTTGCGTCCTAGTTGCGCCCTACTTACGCCCTACTTGTACCCTACTTGTTTCCTACTTGCACCCTAGTTGCACCCTAGTTGCACCCTACTTGCGCCCTAGTTGCGCCCTAGTTGCACCTCAGTGGGGCAGTAGCTACACCCTAGTTGCGCCCTAGTTGCGCCCTAGTTGTGCCCTAATTGCGCGCTACTTACGCCCTAGTTGCGCACTAGTTGCGCTCTTGTTTCATTCTACTTGAGCCCTAGCTGCACTCTAGTTGTGCCCTAGTTGTGCCCTACTTCCACCCAACCTGCACCCTACTTATCCCCTAGTTGCACCCTAGTTGTACCCTCCTTGCGTCCTCCTCGTACCTTGATTGCGCCCAAGTTGCACCCTAGTTGTGCCCTAATTGCGTCCTACGTGGGCCCTTGTTACGCATCAGTTTTTTCCTACTTGCACCCTAGTTGCACCCTAGTTGTGTCCTCGTTGCGCCCCCCTTGCGTCCTACTTGCATCCTAGATGTGCCCTACGTACACCCTAATTGCGCCCTACTTGTGCCCTAGTTGCACCCTTCTTGTGCCCTAGTTACGCCCTTGTTCCGCCGCAGTTGGACACTAGCTACGCCCTAGTTGTGCCCAAGTTATGCCCTAGTTGCGCCCTACTTGCACTCTACTTGCACCCTAGCTACGCCCTAGTTGCGCCCTAGTTTCTTCCTACCTAAGCCCTAGTTGTGCCCTAGTTGCGCCTCACATGGGCATTAGCTATGCTGCAATTGCGCCCAAGTTGCATCGTAGTTGTGTCCTACTTGTGCCATTCTTGTACCCTAGTTTCGCTCTAGTTGCGTCCTACTTCCGCCCTAGTTGCGCCTTAGTTGTGCCCTAGTTGCGCCCTAGTTGTGCCCTACTTACGTCCTGCTTACGTCCTACTTTTGCCCTAGTCGTGCCCTAGTTATGCCCTAGTTGCGTCCTACTTTTGCCCTACTTGTGCCCTACTTGCGTCCTAGTTGTGCCCTAGTTACGTCCTACTTGCGCCCTGCTTGCGTCCTTGTTGCGCCCTACGTACACCCTAGTTGTGCCCTAGTTGTGCCTGAGTTAGGCACTAGCTATGCCCTAATTGCACCCTAGTTGTGCCCTACTTGCACCCTAGTTACGGTTTACTTGCGCCCTTGTTGCGCCCTACCTGCTCCCGAGTTGCACCCTACTTACGCTCTACTTGTGCCCTCATTACGCCCTAGCTTCGTCCTAGTTGTAGCCTAGTTGTGCCCTAGTTGTGCCCTACTCCCGTCCTACTTGCACTCTAGTTGCAACCTAGTTGTGCCCTTATTATGCACTACTTATGTCATATTTTTCCTCTACGTGCGTCCTAGTTACGCCCTAGTTACGCCCTAGTTACACCCTAGTTGGGCCCTACTTGTGCCCTTCTTCCGCCCCAGTTGCACCCTAGTTACGCGCTATTTGCACCCTACTTGCACCCTACTTGCGCCCTAATTGTGCCCAGTTTGCACCTTACTTACACCCTACTTCCACCCTACTTGCACCCTAGTGGTGCCCTAGTTGCGTCCTAGTTGCGCCTCAGTTGGAAACTAGCTACGCCCTACTTGTGCCCTAGTTGTACCCTAGGTACGCCCTAGGTACGTCCTAGTTACACACAACTTGCGTCCTACTTGCGCCCCAGTTGCGCCCTAGATGCACCCTAGTTGCGTCCTCCTCGCGCCCTACTTGTGTCCTAGCTGCGCCCAAGTTACACCCAAGTTGTGACCTACTTGCGCCCTACTTGCGTCCTACTTGAGTCCTAGTTGTGCCCTAGTTACGTCCTACGTGCGTCCCACTTGTACCCTACAGGCGCTCTACTTGCGCCTTAGTTGTGCCATGGTTGAATCCTAGTTGAGCCGTAGTTGCGTCCTACTTGCGCCATAGTTGTGCCCTATTTGTGCTTGAGTTGTGCACTACTTGTGCCCTACTTGTGCTCAACTTGCGCCCTACTTGCACCCTAGTTACACACTAGCTGTGCCCGAGTTGTTCCTTACTTGGGCCCTACTTGTGCCCTAGTCGTGCCCTTCTTGCGTCATAGTTGCGCCCTACTTGTACCCTAGTCGCGTCCTACGTGCGCCCTAGTTGCACCCTAGTTGCGCCTCAGTTGGACACTAGCTATGCCCTAGTTGTACCCTAGTTGCGCCCTAGTTGCGTCCTAGTTGCGCCCTACTTCCATCCTAGTCGCACCCTAGTTTTGCCCTTGTTGCGTCCTACTTGGACCCTACTTGCACCCTATTTGCGCAATGGTTGTTCCCTAGTTGATCCCTACATGCAGCCTACTTGCGCCCTAGTTGCGCCCTAGTTACACCCTACTTGTGCCCTTTTTGTAGCCTGCTTGCTTCCTAGTTGCGCCTTAGTTGCGCATCAGTTAGACACTAGCTATGCCTTAGATGTGCCCTAGTTGCGCCCTAGTTGCACACTAGTTGAGCCCTACATGCACCCTGTTTCTGCCCTAGTTGCGGCCTAGTTGCACCTCAGTTGGGCACTAGCCACACCCTAGTTGTATTCTAGTTGCACCCTACTTGCACCCTACTTACGCCCTAGTTGCGCCTTAATTGCGCCCTTGTTGCGTCCTACTTGTGCCCTAGTTGCGCCTCAGTTGCGCCCTAGTTGTACCTTCCTTGCGCCCTACTTACGTCCTACTTGTACCCTAGTTATGCTCTATTTGTGTCCTAAATGCGTCTCAGTTGGACACTAGCTACGCCCTAGTTGCGTCCTAGTTGTGCCCTAGTTGCATCTTAGTTACACCCTACTTGTGCCCTGCTTACGTCCTAGTTGTGCCCTACTTACACCCTAGTTGCGCCCTAGTTGCGTCCTAGTTGCGCCCTAGTTGCGCCTGAGTTAGGCACTAGTTATGCCCTAGTTGCACCCTAGTTGTTCCCTACTTGTACCCTAGTTACGCTTTACTTGCACCCTCGTTGCACCCTACCTGCTCCGTAGTTGTCTCCTGCTTACGCTCTACTTGCACCCTCATTGCGCCCTAGCTTCGCCGTAGTTGCACCCTAGTTGCGCCCTAGTTCTGCCCTATTCCCGCCCTACTTGCGCTCTAGTTGCACCCTAGTTATACCATCATTGTACCCTACTGATGCCATGTTTTTCTTCTACTTACACCCTAGTTATGCCCTAGTTACGCCCTAGTTATGCCCTAGTTACACCCAACTTGTGCCCTACTTGCACCTTAGTTGCACCCCTTGTTGCACGCTATTTGCACGCTACTTACACCCTACTTGCATCCTGGTTGCACCCAGTTTGTGCCTTACTTGCATCCTACTTGCACCCTACTAGCACCGTAGTTGCACCCTAGTTGCGTCCTATTTGCACCTCAGTTGGACACTAGCTATGCCCTACTTACGCCCTAGTTCCACACTACTTGCATCTTACTTGCGCCCCAGTTGCGCCCTAGTTGCACCCTAGTTGCGCCCTACTGGCGTCCTACTTGTGCCCTAGCTACGCCTGAGTTGCACCCAGGTTTTGACCTACTTGCGCCCTACTTGCGCCCTAGTTGCGCCCTAGTTGCGTCCTAGTTGCGTCCTACTTGCGCCCTAGTTACAACCTATAGGCGCTCTATGTGCGCCTTAGTTGTGCCGTAGTTGAACCCTAGTTGAGTCGTAGTTGTGTCCTACTTGCGCCATAGTTGCACCCTAGTTGTGCTTGAGTTGTGTCCAACTTGCACCCTACTTGCGCCCTACTTGTGGTCTACCTGCGCCCTAGTTATACACTAGTTGTCCCCTAGTTGTGCCCTACTTGATCTACTTGCGTCCTAGTTGTGCCCTTCTTGCGTCCTAGTTGCGTCTTACTTGTACCCTAGTCACGCCCTACTTGCGCCCTAGTTGCGCATCAATTGGACACTAGCTACGCCCTAGTTGTACCCTAGTTGCTCCCTACTTGTGCCCTAGTTATACCCTATTTGCATCCTAGTTGCGCCCTACGTGTGCCCTACTTGCGCCCTAGTTGCGCCTTAGTTGCGCCCTAGTTGCGCCCTACTTGTGCTCTTCTTGGGCCCTTGTTGCGTCCCAGTTGCGCCCTAGTTGCGCCCTAGCTGCGCCCTAGTTGCACCCTATTTGCGCCCTACTTTTGCCCTAGTTGTGCCCTAGTTTTTTCCTAGTTACGCCCTACTTGCGCCCTAGTTACGCCATAGTTGTGCCCCAGTTGCGCCTCAGTTGGACACTAGCCATGCCCTTGTTGCACCCTAGTTGCGGCCTAGTTGCGTCCTAGTTGTACCCTACTTGTGTTCTACTTGTGCCGTAGTTGCGCCCTACTTGCACCCTAGTTGCAGCTTTGTTGCGCCCTACTTGAGCCCTACATGCACCCTAGTTACGCCTTAGTTATGCCCTAGTTGCACCCTAGTTGCACCCTACTTGCACCATCGTTGTACCCTAGTTGTGCCCTAGTTGCGGCCTAGTTGTATCCTAGTTGTGTCCTACTTGTGTTCTACTTATGCCGTAGTTGCGCCCTAGTTGCACCCTAATTGCGCCCTACTTAAGCCCCACATGCACCCTAGTTACGCCCTAGTTACGACCTAGTTGCGTCCTTGTTGCGTCCTACTTGCACCCTCATTGCGCCCTACTTGCGCCTTAGTTGTGCCCTAGTTGCACCCTAGTTGCGCCCCATGTGTGCCCTAGTTACGGCCTAGTTTCACCCTACTTGTGCGATAGCACCTTAGTTGTGTCCAACTTGCACCCTTGTTGCTTCGTAGTTGCATCGTAGTTGCGTCCTAGTTGTACCTCAGCAGGGAACTATCTACACCACAGTCACGCCCTACTTACACCCTAGTTGTATCCTACTTGTGCCTACTTGTGTCCTACTTTCTCCCTAGTTGCGTCCTAGTTACACCCTAGTTCCATCCTAGTTGTTCCCTAGTTTCTTCCTAGTTGTGGCTCAGTTGGACACTAGCTGTGCCCTAGTTACGGCCTAGTTGCGTCCTAGTTGCGCTCTACTTGCGCTCTACGTGCGTCCTACATTTGGCCTAGTTGCGCCCTAGTTGCGCCCTAGTTGCGCCCTAGTTGCGCCCTAGTTACGCCCTTGTTGCGCCTTAATTGGACACTAGCTATACCCTAGTTGCGCCCTAGTTTTTTGCAGCTATGTCCTAGTTGCACCCTAATTGCACCCTAGTTGTGCCCTACTTGTGTCCAACTTGCGTCCTAGTTGCGCCCTTGTTGTGCCCTAGTTGCACCCTACTCTCACCCTACTTGCACCATACTTGCATCCTAGTTGCACCCTTGTTGTGCCGTAGTTGCGCCCAAGTTGCGCCCTACTTGCGCCCTATGTGCGCCCTACTTGGGCTCTAGTTGTGCCCTAGATACACCCTAGTTGCATCTTACTTGCGCCCTACTTGCGCCCTAGTTAAGTCCAAGTTACATCCTACTTGTGCCCTACTTACGCCCTACTTGTGTCCTAGTTGTGCCCTACTTGCATCGTAGTTGTGCCCTAGTTAAGTCCTAGTTGCGCCCTACTTGCGCCTCAGTTGGGCACTAGCTACACCCTAGTTGCGCCCTAGATGCGCCCTAGTTGAACCTTATTTACACCCTGTTTGTGCCCTTCTTGCATCCTAAATGTGCCAGCGTTGCGTCCTAGTTACACCCTGGTTAAGCCCTAGCTACGCCCTAGTTGTGATTAGTAAGGGACTAGTTACTCTCTGTTTACACCTTAGTTGCACCCTAGTTGCCCCCTACTTGCGCCTTACTTGCGTACTACTTGCACCCTAGTTGTACGCTAGTTACGCTCTAGTTGTGCCCTTGTTACGCCCTAGTTGTACCTCAGCTGGGCACAAGCTACGCTCTCTTTACACCCTAGTTGTGCCCTAGTTATGCCCTAGTTGCGCCCTAGTTGTACCCTACTTGCGTCCTAGTTGCGCCCTAGTTGCGCCCTACTTGCGTCCTAGTTATATCCTAGTTGTGTCCTAGTTGCAGCCTGAGTTGGGCGCTTGCTACGCCCTAGTTGCGCTCTAGTTTCACCCTAGTTACTTCCAAGTTGCACCCTACTTGCGTCCTAGTTGCGCCCTATTTGCCCCCTACTTGTGCCCTACTTCCGCCCTAGTTGCACCCTAGTTGCACCCTACTCGCACTCTACTTACGCCCTACTTGGACCCTAGTTTCCCCCTAGTTGCGCACTAGTTGCGCCTCAGTTGGGCACTAGTTACGCCCTAGTTGCACCCTCATTGCAACCTAGTCGCGCCCTAGTTGCGCCCTACTTGCACCGTACTTGCACCCTAGTTGCACCTTACTTGCGCCCTTCTTACGTCCTTCTTGCGACCTAGTTGCGCCCTAATTGTGCCCTAGTTGCACCTCACTTGGCCACTAGCTACATCCTAGTTGCGCCCTAGTTGTACCCTAGTTACGTCCTACTTGCGCCCTACTTATGCCCTAGTTGCACCATACTTGCACCCTAGTTGCGCCCTAGTTGTGTCCTAGTTGTGCCCTAGTTGCGCCTCAGTCAAGCACCAACGACACCCTTGTTACGCCCTAGTTACGCCTTTGTTGCGTCCTACTTGCATCCTACTTGCGCCCTAGTTGTTCCCTACTTGCACCCTAGTTGCGCCCTACTTGCGCCCTGGTTGCCTTTCAGTTGGGCACTAGCTACGCCCTACTTGCGCCCAAGGTGCGCCCTAGTTGTGCCCTAGTTGCACCCTACTTGCGCCCTAGTTGCATTCTACTTGCACCCTACTTGCGCTCTGGTTGCACCCTAGTTGCATCCTAGTTCTACCCTACTTGTGTCGTAGTTGCGCCCTAGTTGCCCCCTACTTGCACCCTAGTTGTGCCCTATTTGGGCCCTACTTGCGCCCTAGTTGCGCCCTAGTTGCGCCCTAATTGCGCACTACTAGCCCTTCTTGTGTCCTTCTTGCGTCCTAGTTTGGCCCTGGTTGCACCCCAGTTGTGTCCTACTTGCGCCCTGCATGCACCCTAGTCACATCCTAGTTGGGCCCTAGTTGCGTCCTGGTTGCACCCTAGTTGCACCCTATTTTCGTCCTAGTTAGGCCCTAGTTGCACCCTAATTGTACCCTACTTGAACTCTAGTTGTACCCTCCTTGCGCCCTAGTTGCACCCTAGTTGCACCCTAGTTGCATCCTACCTTGTTCCGTCTGAGTTGGGCACTAGCTACGCCCTAGTTGCTCCCTAGTTTAACCCTAGTTGTGCTCTACTTGTTTCCTACTTATGACTTACTTGCGTCCTAGTTGTACCCTAGTTGCGCCCTAGTTGCACCCTAGTTGCACCGTAGTTTCGACCTTGTTGCGCCTCAGTTGGGCACTAGCTACGCCCTAGTTGCACCCTAGTTGTGCCCCAGTTGCACTCTACTAGCACCCTACTTGCGCCCTACATGCGTCCTATTTGTGCCCTGTTTCTGCCCTAGTTGCGCCCTTGTTGCGCCCTAGCTATGCCTCAGTTGGACGCTATGCCCTATTTGCGCCATAGTTTCGTCCTGGTTACACCCGAGTTGCGCCCTAGTTGTACCATACTTGCGTCCTACTTCCTCCTCCTTGCACTCTAGTTACGCCCTAGTTGCGCCCTAGTTGCGCCTTACTTAAGCCCTATGTGCGTCCTAGTTACGTCCTAGTTGCGCCCTACTTGAACCCTAGTTGTGCCCTATTTGCGCCCTAGTTGCGTCCTAGTTACGTTCTAGTTGCGCCCTAGTTGTGCCCTAGTTGCGCCCTAGTTGCACCTTATGTGCGCCCTACTCATGACCTAGTTGCGCAATAGTTGTGCCCTAGTTGCGCCCTAGTTACGTCCTAGTTGTGCCCTAGTTGCGCCTCAGTCAAGCACAAACGATGCCCTTGTTGCGTCCTAGTTACCTCTTTGTTGATTCGTACTTGCATCGTACTTGCGCCCTAGTTGTGTCCTACTTGCGCCCTAGTTGCGCCCTACTTGCGCCCTAGTTGCCTTTAAGTTGGGCACTAGCTACGCCCTATTTGCGCCCAAGGTGCGCCCTAGTGTGCCCTAGTTGTGCCCTACTCGCGTCCTACTTGCGCCCTAGTTGCGTTTTACTTGCACCCTACTTGCGCTCTTGTTGCACCCTAGTTGCATCCTGGTTCTACCCTACTTGTGTCCTAGTTGCGCCCTAGTTGCCCCCTACTTGCGTCCTACTTGCACCCTAGTTGCGCCCTAGTTCCGTACTAATTTTGCCCTACTAGCCCTTCTTGTGTCCTTCTTGCGCCCTAGTTTGGCCCTGGTTGCGCCCTAGTTGCACCCTACTTGCGCCCTACATGCATCCTAGTCGCGCCCTAGTTGGACCCTAGTTGCTTCCTGGTTGCACCTTAGTTGCACCCTATTTGCGTCCTAGGTGGGCCCTAGTTGCACCCTAATTGTGCCCTACTTGAACTCTAGTTGTGCCCTCCTTGCGCCCTAGTTGCACCCTAGTTGCACCCTAGTTGCATCCTAGTTACGCCCTTGTTCCGACTGAGTTGGGTACTAGCTACGCCCTATTCGCCCCCTAGCTACACCCTAGTTGCGCTCTACTTGTGTCCTACTTACGTCTTACTTTGCTCCCTAGTTGCACCCTAGTTGCTCCCTAGTTGCGCTCTACTAGCACCCTACTTGCCCCCTACATGCGCCCTAGTTGTGCCCTATTTGTGCCCTAGTTGCGCCCTTGTTGCGCCCTGGCTGTTCCTCACTTGAGCACAAGCTACGCCCTAGTTGCACCATAGTTTCACCCTGGTTACACCCTAGTTGCGCCGTAGTTGCGCCCTAGTTGCATCCTTCTTGCGCCCTACTTGTGCCCTAGTTGCGCCCTAGTCGCGTCCAAGTTGTACCATACTTGCGCCCTACTTCCTCCTCCTTGCACTCTAGTTGCACCCTAGTTGTGCCCTAGTTGTGCCTTACTTAAGCCCTACGTGCGCCCTAGTTACGTCCTAGTTGCGCCCCACTTGAACCCTAGTTTTGCCCTATTTGCACCCTAGTTGTGTCCTAGTTGAGCCCTATTTGCGTCCTACTTGTGCCCTAGTTGCGTCCTAGGTGTGGCCTAGTTGTGCCCTAGTTGCGCCCTCGTTGCGCCCTCGTTGCGCCCTAGTTGCGCCTTACTTGGGCCTTATGTGTGCCCTACTTACGCCGTAGTTGCGCCTTAGTTGCACCCTAGTTGCACCCTAGTTGTACCCTGGTTGCACCCTAGTTGTGCCCTACTTGTACCATAGTTACGCCCTACTTGCGCCCTAGTTGCACCCTAGTTGCGATCTACTTACGCCCTCGTTGCGCCCTGCTTGCACCCTAGTTGTGTCCTACTTGCACCCTAGTTACGCCCTTGTTGCGTCCTAGTTTTTCCCTAGTTGCGTTTTCGTTGGACACTAGCTCCCTAGTTGTGCCCTAGTTGCACCCTAGTTACGCCCTAATTGAACCCTTCTTGTGCCCAACTTGCGCCCTAGTTGCGCCCTCATTGTGCCCTAGTTGCATCCTAGTTGTGCCTTAGCTGGACACTAGCTAACCTCTAGTTTCACCCTAGTTGTGCCCTACTTGCGCCCTACGTGAACCCTAGTTGCGCCTCAGTTTGGCACAACCTGCGTCCTATTTGCGGCCTAGTTGTGCCCTAGATGTGTCCTAGTTGCGCCCTAGTTGCGGCCTATTTGCACCCTAGTTGCACCCACTTGCACCCTACTTGCACCCTTGTTGCACCCTAGTTGTGCCGTAGTTTCACCCTACTTGCACCCTACTTGCATCCTAGTTGCGCCCTCGTTGTACCCTAGTTGCGTCCTACTCGCGCCCTACTAACGCTTTACTTGCACCCTAGTTGCGCCCTAGTTTCATCCTAGTTGCACCCTAGTTGCGCCTTCCTTGCGTCCTACTTGCGCCCTAGTTATGCCCTAGTTGCGTGCTAGTTCCGCCCTAGTTGGGCCCTAGATGCGCCCTACTTGCTCCCTAGTTCTGCCCTAGTTACATCCTAATTGCGCCATACTTGCGTCCTAATTACACCCTACTTACACCCTAGTTGCGCCCTACTTGCGTCCTAATTACGCCCTAGTTGCATCCTAGTTGCGCATCATTTGGACACTAGCTTCGCCCTAGTTTTGCCCTAGTTGCTCCCTAGTTACTCCCTACTTGCGTCCTACTTGCATCCTAGTTGTGCCCTCGTTGCGCCCTAGTTGTGTCCTAGTTGCGCCTCATCTGGACACTAGCTACGCCCTAGTTGGACCCTAGTTGCACCCTAGTTGCACCCTACTTGCACCCCACGTGCGTCCTACTTGTGCCCTAGTTGCGTCCTAGTTGCGCCCTAGTTGCGCCCTAGTTGCGTCTCAGTTTTTCATAAGGTACGCCCTAGTTTCGCCCTAGTTGTACCCTAGTTGCACCCTAGTTGTGCCCTAGTTGCACCCACTTTACATCCTAGATTCACCCTAGTTGCGCCCTAGTTGCTCCCTACTTGCGCCATACTTGCGCCCTTCTTGCATCCTAGTTGCACCCTAGTTGTCTCCTAGTTGCGCCCTACTTGCGCCCTACTTGCGCCCTGGTTGCGTCCTAGTTGCGCTCTGGTTGCACCCTACTTGCGCCATACTTGTGCCCTAGTTGCGCCCTAGGTGTGCCCTAGTTGCGCCCTAGTTGCGCCCTAGTTACGCCCTACTTTCGCCCTAGTTGATTCCTACTTGCGCCCTGGTTGCGTCCTAGTTGCACTTCAGTTGGGCACTAGATATGCCCTAGTTGCGCCCTAGTTGCGCCCTAGTTGCACCCTACTTTCACCCTACTTGTACCCTAGTTGCACCCTAGTTGCTCCCTTATTTCATCCTAGTTGCGCCCTACTTGTACCCTACTTGCACCCTAGTTGTGCCCTAGTTGCGCCCTTGTTGCGCCCTACTTGTGCCCTACTTGCGCCCTAGTTGCGACCTTGTTGCATCCTAGTTGCTTCCTAGTTGAGTCCTACTTGCGCCCTAGCTGAGCCCTACTTGCGCCCTAGTTCCCAAATTTAGGGATTTGCTATGAGTGTTTGTGGTTGGTTCACAGCTGGTCAGTTGCTTGCTTTGTTGGTTGGTTGAGACTAGGTTGATGTGGCTCCATGGGAGTGGAGAGGGAACTGAACTTACCCTGGTTGCTTCGTTTACTCTGATGAAGAAACCATGACTTTTGGGAAATACCACTGGGAGTAGAAAGAAATGTGGCCCTCCTGAAAGAAGACAATGGAAGAGGGAAGTGCAAGAAAGGGACTTCAACCATTAAGAATGATGGTTCGGACTTTTGAACATAGGAAAAATTTAACCATTTATGTCCAACCTTTTTTTATTGAATTTCTGTGTAGCAAAAATGTTTGCTCTTGTTCATAAAACTTCATTGAAGAGATGTTTTCATTGAAGCAGTTGTGGCCAGCAAAGATTTTTTGCTTGAAACATTTCCATGATCAACAAGAGTCATGCAACAAATGGTCCCCTCTCCAAGTCCTTCCACTTTAGTATTCTACCGTTTGAAGGATGGCTCCTCCACAACGGCATCAACCTGGTATCTGTCCACAGCGACGTGACATACATTGGTCTTCTTGCATGCCCGCAAGTACCCGCATATCGTCACCCCGGCACCTCCTTGTCATTCCTCAAAGTGTACTACTCACCCCTCTTAACCTTCGATCAACATAAAAAAACGAATTTGGAAGAAAAATATCCAAACTAGACCTTTAGTTGGCCATCTCTTCAAAGAAAACTTTCCTTCCTACCCCTAAACCTTCGAACACGGGAATTCATGACAATAGTCCTCTTCCGCCTATCCGCCTATCCTTGTTGCTCATAGAATTCATTTTATGAACCCAGAAAAACGTGGTCTTTGCCCCTACTTCCTTAACGTCAAAATCATCGAACATTGCTTCCTCCTTTGCAATCGACTCCATAGTCTCACCCATCGCTTAGCCATCCTTATCATAGAATCTTTCCTGATCACCCTTATGACCCCATCGCCCTTCTCTTGGCCCCTTTGAGCCCCTCTTCTACAATTCGACGTGGACTGTCATCCGGGAAACTTTATTTCAATTTATCTGTCAAGAACGATGGGCACAACCATGTGTCCCCAAAATCAATACAACTTTCTTGCAATTCCTCCAGAAAAAAATATGGTGTTTCTCCTATAATTTTAATTCATCTAGCGACAAGAAAGCCTAATTCAGACATAAATTCTTTGAAAGTGATTCCTATCGCCCGGTGGACTTATGCAACTTCCATATCAACGAGACCCATTTTAATTTAAAAATATGCTCTGCTTTCAAATATTGATGGAGAAATCCACATTTTTTTTTCCGTTACTCCTTAAATTACTATCCTTGGGGGCCGGGTTCAACTCCCATGCGTTGTCTGGTGCTTAGGTAGCCCTCCCTCCCTCAGTTGGTTGCGATCAGGGTTAGAAAAAATAACATTCTCATGAAACCCCTGGCTCAACTTCGAGCGGAAGCAGCATTTGTCCGTTCCTCGGGATTCCCGGCGTCGCCGAGGTTCCTACTCGAGAGGACGCTGCGGTGGCGGAGTGCGGACAGAGGCAGATGGTGCGCGAGTGCTCCGTTGATAGGGGGCGGACGGGAGCGCGGGCGTGGCCAACGAGGGGCATAAGGCATGGGGCATGAGGCATGAAGCATGAGGCATGTTATGAGGCATGAGGCATAAGGGATGAGTCATGAGGCATGGGCCACTGCGCATGGCAAATTCCCAGGGCCATGAGGAACCCACCAAACCGCTGCATGCACGCGCCCTGCGTTCGCACGGTGGCGTACCGCTTCTGCTCACTGGTTGCTGCCGCCGTGCTGTGCTTCATCGTGTCGTGCTTCCCTCGCGCCTCCCTTGCGCCGCACTCCTATGCAACCTTTTAGAACGCCACCCCTTGCTTCCTGCTGCCGCCATCATTCGTGAGGGCGGGACGACGCTCTCACTGGACGGCGCAACATGCTTGTGCTTGTGCTGGCGCTCGTTCGGCGCTTGTTTGGTGGTGGTGCCCACACATCTATCGGCAGAGACGAGCGGAACCTTTCCTGCCAAAGCGACTGCCGCTTCTTGCGACTTGGGTACCGATTGCCGCCGCAGACTTGCATACACTGTCCCTAGCTGACGGATGCTCGACCCAGATTCACCTGAATAGGGTTGCAGCTGCCATAGCCCGCCCGCACTTATGGTCTCTCCCGCAGCCTCTTCTTTCTCCACGAGATAGCGTCCGCAGTGCTCGGAACCGAGGATGCGATTCTTTCAAGTGTGATGCTGCCGATCACTGCTCTGGTGCGAGGAAGCGCACCAGTCACTGTATGGGGAAACGTCTCATCGAAGCAACTGACGAGCCATCAAGCTCGGAATTTTGTACATAGGGAGGTACAAGCATCAGCAGCAGCAGCAGCAGAAGCAGCAGTAGCAGCAACGGTGGCGGCGGTGGCAGCCGGAGCAGCAGCAGGAGCAGCGGAAGCAGTAGCATTAGTACCAGTACTAGAGGGAGAAATTTAGCAAGACCGAATCAGCAGGTAGCTTTCACATCGGCAACGGCTGCAGGAAGGGTGGAGAGGAGAGGAGAGGAGAGGAGAGGAGAGGAGAGGAGAGGCGAGGAGAGGAGAGGAGA
>SZWC01015055.1:0-10369 GCA_023375785.1 Penium margaritaceum
GGGGAGGGAGGAACAGGAACGACAGGATCAGCCACAGGTGAGACCATGGGAGATTGAGCAGCAGGTGAAGGCGAGGATGACTGAGCAGGAGAAGGAGCGGGAATGGAGGGTGGGTCTGTAGAGGGAAGCGAAGAGGAAACAGGAGATGATGACGATGCAAAAGAGGAAACATGAACACTATCAGAGTGAGGGTTGCACTGAATACGCACATTTTCAAAATTATTCTGGGAGCATGCAAGAGGCAGAGCAGTGTTTTTGCATTCCATGCCCACCAGTCGATGCCAGACCCTTCCATGTATGCAATCATTACGTCAAACTCGAGACTCGGCATCTGTAGGCTCAGGCGGTTCTGCATTCACATGCCTGTGCACTGAGTTACAGCTCGCTGGCTGACAGCGAGTCTCTTGTTAGCTGTCGGTCAATCTGTTCAGAAAGCCAATGCGCCTTTGTGAACTCCTTTGCAGTCGCATCTCTCTCTTCCCCCCCCCCCCCCCCCCCCCCCCCTCCCCCTACTTTCTTTCAGTCACACCTTCTGCTGCACTAGATGACTCCACCAACGATAGCTGTCGGTCAACCTGGCATTAGCCAAGTTGGTTAAGTGACCGGCTGGTTACTTAACCGGCTGGTCAGTTGACCGGCCGCCAGCCACCCAACCGCCAATCGGGCACTGGCTGATCGATCGGCGGCTGAGAGACCACAGGGCCTCGAGGGCTGGAGGCCTCTTGCCTCGAGCCCTCGAGGTCAAGCTGCCCGTCCTTGCTCGTGTTACTCAAGCTAGAAAAGGGAACGTGAGTGAGAGTGAGGGGGTGGAAGGAGCATGAGGGAACATGCCATGGAAAAAGGCGCGTGGTACGCTCAAAGGTGAGCTGCGCCACTCTCTTGCACTGACATGGCAATCTATGTTGGAGAAATGAAGGCGACACCACACACGCACGTTGCATCTGTATTGGTACAGGTCTACTTGTTTCCACCCTCCCCTTGCTCAGAATCCTGAACATTCTGAGCATTCTGGGCCACCTCCGCACTCTTTAGTGCTACGCCCGTGGACCCAAACCCGCCCGCGCCTCTGGCCGTGTCGTCGAGCTCTTCAAGCTCCAGCACTGGGGGCGTGACTATGCGCTCGAGAATGAGCTGCGCCACTCTGTCCCCCGCCTTGACATGGAAGTCCGTGTCCGACAGGTTGAAGAGGATGACGCCGACGTTGCCTCGGTAGTCGTAGTCCACCACCCCAGCGCCCACGTCGATCGAGTGCTTCCACGCAAGGCCTGAGCGGGGTGCTGCAGTCAGCAGACAAAGACAAACCGAGGCATCACATCCTCGGAGTGGGTTCAGAAATAGACCGCATGTTGTGACACACAGCACAACCCTATGATAGACCAGTACCCTACTGACTTTGATTTTCGATTTTAACCTTTTTTTGGTAGTCGGATCTCTTCGAATTCGATGCTTTGACGAATTTAACCAGGCACATAAACATTTTAAAACCAAAAAAAAAAACGAAGTTAAAGTTCCACCAGGAGATTTATTTACCAGGATCAATCCTGTCTTTTGCTTTTTCTGAAGAAAATGTTCGTCAACTTGAGAGTGAAATCTGCTTTGTGGCGAGTATCGCTTCCTGGTCCGATGATTGAAGTACATGATTGGTGATTTGAGTCGCAGGATGACTGCGAGGGGCTCGACATGCGGCGATGTCCGCATGTCAAGCCCCANGACGAAAGTGCACCGGACCCATCGCCGAATATGAAGGAGTCACCCCTTAGTCTTCGACGAATTTCAAGAAAAGAGAAACAAATTACCTGGTCGACGAATTTAAAGAACCCTAAATTCACAACTTCTAGAACTACGAATTTCAAAGTCACTAGGGTACCACAACTGACCAACTAGGCAACACGACTGACCAACAGAACTGACTGACCGACCAACAGGCAGACTGGAGGAACGGCCGACTGGCATCCGGCCGGGCGACCCAACAGTGCATCCACTGAAGCAATGCTTATGGGAGTGACCTTACGGTGATGACAATATTGACGGATTGAGGATCTCCAGAGACCATACACAACTCACCAAGGCCAAACCCATGTGTGTCGGCCATTGAGTAAGGCACGATCCGAGGCAGCTGAGAGTGTCAACCCTATCGTCCACTGAACAAACCCTGCTGCCCTCGTGGTTGACAACATGACGGTGGACCGACGACCGACGACCGACGACCAACGACCAACGACCGACGACCGACGACCGACGACCGACGACCGACGACAGACGACAGACGACAGGCGACCGACGACCGACGACCGACGACAGACGACCGACGACCGACAACCGAAGACTGACGACTGACAACTGACGACCGGAGAAGAAAAAAAGAAGAGAAGGAGGTGGAGAAGAAGACGAAGAAGAAGAAGAAGAAGAAGAAGAAGAAGAAGAAGAAGAAGAGAAGAAGAATAAAAGAGGGGACGCCCTGAGGGGTGCCCCGGATCTGGCCAACTCACCGACGCGCGCATATGTTCCTTCTGGAATAGCGATGGACAGGTCCGTCTTTGCCATGGCCTTGCCCCGCGCCGGCACCGTCACGTCGTACGCACTGCCACCAACACGGGTCATGGAATGGGTGAGGCACAGTGAGGTAGGGCATGAACGAGCACGATGACGTCAGCGTAAACAGAGCAAGCACTTGTCGCAGGCACTGTCCACCAGTCTCTTGCAGTGCATGGTGCGGCAAACGTGGTGCTGAGTCAGCTGGCAAACACACAGTTCTAGCTTGGAACTTCCAAGTTGGAAGCATCAGAGAGTGGAGGGGGGTGGGAGGGGAGGGAGGGAGAGAGGGAGGGAGGGAGAGAGAGAGGGAGGGAGAGAGGGAGGGGGAGAGAGAGAGGGAGGGGGAGAGAGAGAGAGAGAGAGAGAGAGAGAGAGAACCAGGCTGTCAGTCAATGGCCAGCGGCCATCAACGGAGGTGACAGACGTTGACTGCTGCCAGCCGCCTGCGCGTGCACGCACGCACGCACGCACGCACGCACACACATGCGCACGCGCGAGGTTCTGGCGGTGGATACTTTGAAGGACGTTCCCACAGAACCGCCTCCAAAAGGAAAGAGACCCTCTTGCCCTCTGAGCCGACACCCAGAGAGTCACTCCGGTTGTCATTCTGGCTGACACTCCAGCTGACGATTCTCACCTGGAAAGGTCGTAGCCAGCTGCCCCCGAAGATCCCCTGCTCGGCACAACGGCTTTCTCCGATAGCTTCTTCACGCGCAGGCACAACTGCGGCTCAACCACCTCCTCCTGCAGCTGTGGCTGCGGCACTGCCGCTGCTGCTTGTGCTGCTACTTTGTCCGAGGCTGGAGCGGCATCATCAGGCGCGACAGCAGCCCTTTTCGAGGGTGAAACTTCCGCAGTAGCTTCCGCGATGTCTGCCTCGGCCTTCCGCTTGTCAGCAGCCATGTCCGCTGCCTCAGCCGCCACCTGCCTTCTGAACTTGCTCCTTGTGCTGCTGCTGCTGCTGGTGCTGGTGGTGGTGGTAGTGCTGCTGCTGCTGCTGCTGCTATTCAGGCTGTGAGGATTCCGTGGACCAAGGGACGACCAGAAGCTCAAGAAAACGCGTGCGAGGCGTTTGTACCAGAGGGATTGAGCGAACGGGAATAAGAGCCTGGGAGCGGTCCAATGAAAGAAGCCGCTAGCGGAGGCCGATCGGGGATTGGAAGGGGCTGCCGCTATGGTCGTCGAGAAGGATACGGATCCGAGGGAGCTTCGCGCGGACCCCAGGACTTGAGGGCAAAAGTGAGGCTCTGCCGGACTATTCCCGTGCGGTGCGGCGGCGGCGTCGACAGCGTGCCGACGATGCGCGAGATCCGAGAAGAAGCGGGGTTTTCCGACACTCGAGGGAGGAGCTAGAAATGGAAAAGGCGAGAGGGTTGCCGGAGCAGTCGCTGGAGGTCGCCGTACGAAGCGGCGGAGGAGCTTCACGGCGGAGGCAGCTGACGGCGGTGACGCGGTGAGGCCGGGCATTAGTGAGCAATTCACGTGGAGGCAATTCACGCAGCAATCCAATGCAGACGAGGCCACGCAGGAATGGCGTTTAACGCGGGATTGTCCTCCACTGGATTCTTACGAAAGCTTCCTTGCAGCTTCTCCTTCTCTCTTGCAGTCGCAGTTCAACTGCGCTGCCTTTGCTGCGATGCGGCCCTCCCTTCCCTTCCCCCCCCCCCCCCCCCCCCCCCCCCCCCCCCCNCTTCGCCCAACCCGTCCGCTGTGGATCTGGACTTTCTGCAGTCGACCGGAGTCGCATCCTCTATCACTGCCCCTGCGGCGACGTGCGAGAGCCAGCGGAGAGAGAACGGCCGGCGAACTCCTGTTGGGTGCAGTACCTGCTGTGGCGCCTGAGCGCATGTCGTCAGCGCGAGGGAGTAGCCGCGCCGCGTCGATGTGCGTTTTGAAGTTCGAAAGGTCAGAATGCGTGACGGAGACAGAAGGGGTGAACGGGAACAAACGACCCTTCTTTTTGTTTTCCCTGGTAGTGACCGAGTGAGTCCGCGGGGCTACCTCAGCACAGAAGAATCCTGGGATTTGAACCCGACCACCCAAGTCCATAAATCAATGTAGAGGGGAAAATTCAGCAATTTTCTACCATGTATTTCAGCGTGTGATGATGGAAAGTCTCAATTCTTTTCTTTGGTGAAGGGAGTTAGAGATGAGGGTCGAAGCAAAGCTGTCTTCAATATCCTTGTGTTGAGAACAAAAACCCCTTTTGAAGGCCCCATATTGTAACCGACAAAGGGCGAGGAAGGGGGGGGGGGGGGGGGGGGGAGGGAGAGGGGTGGGAGGTATACCACAACCGAGAAGCCCAAGGATTCAACCCGGCCTCCCAAAGCAAAACGTCGTGGGGATGAATAACATGCGAGTCTTCTTACAAGATGGTAGAGTGAGCTTGAATACCTAGGCAGCAGGTTGGGGCAGCAGCCTTGTTGATGCAGCGTGCGGGCTTCCACACTCATTGCTTAAGTCTGCTGCCCCCTTATTCTATTCCTCTGTAGTCTAAATCTAGAGGCTCTGGGTTTGTTACTCAGAAACGCACGCGCTCGTATTAGCACCAAAAAGCAGCTGAAAACTGAGAATGACTTATAAGGAATAAAAAATGAGACACAATGGGAGACCCCTCCAAGAACTTTCTAGCGAGAAAATGCGTCGAAGCTTTCTAGCACCACAGCCGAAAACTAGGCGTCATTGCCAGATCAGACGGTGTCGACAGTCACAGGTCCTACACACTACGGCACAGGTTTGGCTAGGAGACACAAGACAAAGTGTCAGAATGCTTCAATATAGCATATGCAGAGAGCAATGACAAATGACAGATCCAAGGCATAAGTACCTTCCGCAGCGCACCGCGGGTGTCGCACGCGGCAGTCCAAGAGTTGTCCTAAAACCGCCCCAAAACCACTGTTTTGGCCGTAACTCTGCGCACACATGTGAGAATACTACGCCGTCTGAACCTAGACGTGCATAATCAAAAGACGGACGCTACGACTGGTCACATGCATGCATCCATCGACAGACAGTTAGCATACAATGCAAAAACATGCAAATAGGCCTCATGACCATTCTGTCGAAAGACGCCTGCAAGATGTAGAAGACACAGCAGAGAGTCCCGGTGGCATATGGGGCTTTGGTGTAGTCGTCGGCCAGCTCCAAGCTGGTAGTCCGCCGCCTGTCGTCGCACCGGTGCCACCAGGGCCGCCTGCCTCAGGGATCTACACGAGTATGGACACGGCCGAGTGGTCACAGTAAACTGTACGGGAACGGCACAAAGCGCAACACTCCCCCATGACCCGATGGTAGGCATGTCCATACGCGTGCAGCACTGGTACGAACACAAGAGTGAGTGATACAAACAGATGGGACGTAGGCGCACATCCGACACTCAACCACTCTCACGCACGGGGCGAAGCCGAACAGAACGAATGGCCACCAGGAACTTTCCGCGGGCAAGTGCCTTCGTCAAGAAATCAGCACGCTGCGTGTCAGTACCAACCCACATGATGGAGATCACGCGTCGCTCCACCAGATCACGAACGAAGTGATGCTCAACCGCAATGTGCTTTGTGCGGGCATGAAAAACACCAGAGTTCTCCGCAATGGCAAGAGCACTCTGGTTGTCGCAACGTAGCACAATGGCGGGTACTGACTGAAGCTCAAGAAACAAGCGCTGCAGCCATACTGCCTCAGCAGCCCCTGCGCCCAAAACAACATACTCCGCCTCTGACGAGCTACGTGCAATGCAGCCGTGCTTCCCGCTTCGCCAAGACAAAGCGGTACCACCGATCAGAAACACGTAGCCAGTACGACTGCGTCCATCTTGGCTCCAAGCCCAATCACTGTCAGTGTAGCTGTCAAGGACCACCGAACACTGCCGACGAAAGCAGAGTCTGAGGTACGGCGTGGAGACCACGTATCGTACTACTCGCACAGCCACGTGAAGGGCTCTTGCACGTGGAGCTTGCGAGAATTGAGCGAGGAGGTTGACGGCGAACACGATGTCAGGACGCGTGGTGGTGGTCAGGTACATCAAAGATTCGATGAGACGAAGGTACAAGGTCACGTCCACTGTCTCCCCCAGCTGTGTAGGATCATCCACCTTCAGGGCATCCTGCCCATTGGGTGTAAGAGGTGTGGAAACGGATGGCACTGCACCAAGGAGATCGCTGAAGCGCTCCCCCACGACTCGTGCGTATCAGGCCTGATGCAGCAACAGTGTCCAATGTCTGCGATCTCGCACGATCTCCATACCAAGAAACACCGATGCAGGACCGAGGTCCTTCATCCTGTAGGCAGTCTGCAGGACAACCTTGGCGTCCTTCACGGCCGCCAGGGACAGAGACGCAATCGGGAGGTCATCAACATAGACCAGGATGGCGGTGAACCGCTTGGGTGTCGGTAGGATGAAGAGCGAGGGGTCTGCCTCGCTCTGTACGTATCCTGCGCGAGTCAAAGTGCCAGTGATCTCATGGTTCCAACACCGTGGAGACTGCTTGAGGCCGTACAAGGACTTGCGCAAGTGCCAGACCTTGTCACCTTCCTCAAAACCTGGTGGTTGAGCCACGTAAATCTCCTCATCGAGAGAGCCATGGAGGAACGCATTGTTCACATCGATCTGGTGCAGTTCCCAGTCATGCTGAGCCACTACACCGAAGAGAGCTCGAGCAGAGGTCATGCGGCCGACAGGGGCAAAGGTGTCGGTGTAATTGACTCCCTCAATATGAGAGTACCCCTTGACGACCAACTGGGCCTTGTAGCGTTCCAGTGAGCCATCCGGCTTCACCTTCTTGCGAAAGACCCACTTGACCTGAATCGCCTTCCTCCCAGGGGGAAGGTCGACAAGCTCATAGACTCTGTGCTCTCGGATATCGCGAAGCTCATCCTCGTAACCAGCTCATCAGGCATCGGCATCCTCCAATGAGAGAGCCTCCCTCAATGTGCCAGGGTCAGGCGTTATAGAGGGGGAACTCTGTGTGGCAAGTGCACACGCCTCAGTGTCGGGCCGGACGGCCACGAGATCAGCTGCTACGTCACAGGCGATATGGAACTCGCGAGTGACCAGGTCGTGCCCTACAGGGCACGGTGGATGTACCTTTGAAAGCTCGGTGCGGGCACTCAGGCCTAAGGCCTTTGTGTCTCGATCACCGCTCGCGATGCTGAGAGTGGAACGCCTGGATTCGGGACCCGACGCTCGCTGAGCTCCGGAGTATAGTGGTCGAAGGCGGCCACCGGGCCCATGGGAGTAACCGGAGGTCGAGGGGTGCACCTAAGGCTCAGGGACAGGTACGACCACAGGATCAGGTACGACCACAGCTGGTGAGGGCTGAGACGAGGCAACCAGAGATGCCGAGCGAGGAGATGAGTGTGTGGGAGACACAGGGCTGGGTGTGACAGCAGGCAAGGCTGGTCCGGACACTGAGGCGGGGTTGTCAACCGACGTGGGGAAGACTGGGTCAGACGCAGAATCAAGGGTGTCGGCAGACACAGGTGATGGTGCAGGAGGAGGCATGAGAGAAGAGGTACCTGTGGGGTGTGAAATAGGTTGTACAGGCGAGATCTCTGGGCCGACGGCAATGATAGCCGGATCATCAAGGGCTGGAGATCGAGAGGGGGCTCGAGCGGACACATCAACCGGACTAGGGATGGTCGCTGGCGTAGAAGTTTCCCCCATCCGACGAGGACCCTCACAGGAAGGGACATGGGCTACGGAGAGGGTTGTGATCGAAGTCAGGTCACGATACGTGAGTGACTAAAAAAACAGCGTGTCACGGGACTCAGTGACGCGACGACGAGTGGGGTCTGAAAAACGACAGGCCTTCGACTGCGGGGAGATGCCAATGAAGGCACACAGGCGACCCCGAGGGGAGACCTTGGACGCCTGCTGGTCCTCGGTGTACCACATGGAGGCCAGGGATCCACAGACGCGAGCGAGACGAAGATCAACACGGTGGCCAAACCAGAGCTCGTACGGTGTAACATGGTCCGGAAGTGGACCATGTTCATGAAGTGCAGGCGGTTCTAGACCCAAGTCATGTGAGCGAAGCCCTCGAAGGCGAAAGACTCCGGGAGACCGCACTCAGACCGCATGGAGCGAACCGCATCCTCCATGGTGAGGTTCCAGCGCTCAGATACACCGTTCTGCTGTGGAGTAGTAGGAGCGGAGACCTAGTGAAAAATCCCCGTGCTCAGCAAAGAAGGAGTCCATCTCGCCAAGGAACTCGCCACCGCGATCCGAGCAAAAAGTATGTAGCGTGTGGCGAGACTGACGCTCAGCCATCACGAGCCTGAGCCGAACCGCAAGGGCGGCGTCGCCCTTCTGACGCAGACTGTAGACCCACCGCATGCGGGTTAAGTCATCAGTCAGCGTCAGAACATACCGGCCCCTCTCGGACACAGACTCGACCGGGAGAGGACCGAGAAGGTCCGAGTGGACCAACTCGAGATGCCTAAGCGCTCGGGAACGCGAGTCAAGGAAGGTGAAACGGTGCATCTTCCCGTGAGC
The DNA here is from genome assembly GCA_023375785.1 of Penium margaritaceum. Lineage (NCBI taxonomy): Eukaryota > Viridiplantae > Streptophyta > Zygnematophyceae > Desmidiales > Peniaceae > Penium > Penium margaritaceum. Next base: position 9,029 of record SZWC01015055.1, read on the forward strand.
GCAGAAAAGACAGTCGGTCTTGGGTGGCTTCTTGAAAGAAGCCACGTCAACACCAAGAGTAGGCTGTGTCCGAATGAGCTTTGACACAGTGTCGGAGCCCACGTGACACGGACGACGATGAAGCAACCGATGGTGTTCCGAGGATAGAACACCAGTGACAAAAACGTGACCGGATGAGGAGGGAGAGCAAGGGGAGGAGGACCGAGGGATATGATACAAATCATCTATGACTGAAGCACGCAAGACAATGCTACGGGTGTCAGTAGCAATCACAGTCGCTGAATCAGCGTTGTGCTCCACAGAGAGACCCATCAGAGTGCAGGCACGCACAAAAAGCGGGCTGAGCTCAAGATCAGGCACAAACAACACGTCAGAAAGATACAAGGGGCTAGACGGATCGTTGAAATATACAACCCCCACACCATGGACTGGCAAGGACTGACCAGAGCCTGTACGAACAAAACGGACAGTCGTGACAGGACCAAGTACGACAAAGTCACTGCAACGGCACGTCATGTGATGGGTGGCCCCTGAATCGATGATCCAAGTGCCACTGGAGTCATGACTGGCGGACGTCACTGTACAACGAGCAATGGAACACTCGGCATCAGAGGGACGCTCAGCCGACAGTGGGGAGGAACGACGTACATCACGAAGATGAGACTCATGAATTCAGTCAGTGCAGTCAGGTCCATCATCATCACATGCTGACTGTGCTCCCCCACACGCGTCATCACGAGCCACAGGAATGGACGAACAAGCAGTCTGTGAACCACCCGACGATGACAACACACTCGCACCTCCATGAAAGCGAAACGCCAGAAGATGACAAAGCTCGGCGATTGTGCGGTCGCGTGGGTCCGGATCGCTGCTGCTCGCCGGTGGGGACGTAGGAACAGCTGCAATTGTGGCCGCCGCACGTCCCGAGGAGGGTGCGGGGGATGCGCCGAGCGTGGAACGAAGAGCATGAGCAACCTGAAGCCCACTGGTGATCCGCGCCCAGTCAAGCAGCTACTGGCAGTCGGTGTAGCGATGGGCGCCTCCACAGTTGTAGCAGTGCACAGAAGGACCACTGCTACCACTGGATGACGACTGCTGCTGACCTGATCCACGCTTCCTATTCTTCTTCTTCCCCTGGGCGGCTGCTGCAACTCCCTGTGTCTGTGTGGGTGTAGAGGGGGTCGAAGAGGAGGAGGAAGATGAGGTGGTCATGGTGGAGGTGGGTGAGGATGACTACAGGAGAGAAGATGGTGGTGATGCGACGATTGCTACAGCGAGGGAGGTCTCCTGATGCGCTACTGCTGCCTCACGGGCTGAAGTCACCTGGAGGAAAAGCTGATG